>JARFJB010000967.1:975000-1147500 GCA_036346205.1 Vesta saturnalis
AAAGTAACCGAGAGAAATTGCTGTAAATTAGTTTCAGGTTTATGCGATTGCCGTTAGGGGGCGTACACGAACACCAAATTAGAAAATCAGTTTTTTCTCTTAAATCGACATTATCAAGATATGTCCTAAATAGTTTTATTATGTACCACCTAAATATTGTTTTTTAGCATTTTGTAATGAGGTGTGATGATCTCCACTTATAGCGATGTGGTTAAACAGGTTTAAAAAATTTAATAAATTAGTGGGTCTTAAATGTTCTCATAAACATATCGTTAAACTAACTCGAGATACAACCTGTTCACCAAAAATAATGCCTTTGTCCCAGTCGGTAAATTAAACTAGGCCAGTTCAATCTTTTGATTTGCTTAATTACCACAAATTTAAGCTGTTATTTCCACTTAGCATAAATAATAAAAATGATCTCGGACGCCAAGTTATTTTTTAATTATGCTCGGAATAACTAAACCAAGGTTTACAATAAAATTTTTACCAAAATGTGAAAAATAAAAAATATACAAACTATGTTTATTAACAGTTAAATTTAGAATGATATAAAATATATCTTAAAAACTAATTGTGATAGCCTTAAATTACTAAATTATGGATATAAATACCTGTTCGTAAAATTTTTGTATACAAACTTTTTAATAACCTCTGGTATCTAAACGATTACGGAAATGTAAACCAAAGGTGATGTCAATATTGCGCAATATCTCGAAATAACGTTGTAAACCTCACCAAAATGGAATTTTATTTCTTATAAATTGCTCTTCAAGAAATTTTAAATCCAATGTTTATTGTATTCTCTCGAAAGTTCAAATACAGAAATGGGATCTACATTTAGATCTGCAGTTAAAGCAAAACGCAATCATAAAATGAAAGCGTACGTAAAAGTAGAATTAAATGCGTAATTAAAAGTGGTAAAATTAAAGTGTCAAAATAAAAAAATTAAAGTGCCTGCAAAAAGCAAATGTTTTAGATTTTAAAATAATGCGTTAAATATATCTTACCATTAAATCAATGGCACTTTTCCCAAAATTTAGGTGGAAAGCCAAAAATGGCTTCCTGCATCAAACATCGTATCACAAGAAATAAAAAGAAAATGGAAGCTTATAATATCTGGTGACATAGCGGTGCGCGAAAAAAATTGCGTAAGGAATTAAGTCAAAGATGTAGAACTAAAAACCTCTAAAAACATATGCACTTAAGTTACACCAAAATGCAGATGCCAACCACATACTTATAATTCAATAAATAAAAACTTTTTTTCTTATATTTACAACTAAATGAACGAAGAACGTAAATTACGGTATATTTTAATACAACTCAAAATGGGTTGTTACAATTTTTCTCTATTTTATTAAATGAGGGGCTGGGGGAGAAGTAAATGTTCACTTGCAAAAAATGTCATAACTTCTTTATAGCTTAGCAGATTTTAATAAACCAGGTTTCGTTTAAGAGAGGCTTCTAGGGTGATTCTAATAAGATATTAGCATTGTCGGTTTAGTTTTTTTCTAGTCAATAGGTGGCATTTTGTGCCAAAGCCGTAAATTTTTACAATTTTCTCGAAAATATTAAACGTAGGGGTGTAGTAATTTTTAAGTCACGATAAAGAGCGTGAAAATATATAGAAAACTGCAAGTCGATATCTTCTTTCGTTAGAAATTAAAAATAAACGTAAAAATATATTTTACAAGTGACATAATTCGAGAACACGTTTCCCTGTCATAAATTATTAAAATGTATTAATTATTAAACAATTGAAACAGTACGAATAAAAACTAGTATGTTAAATATACCCTAGATGGCGTTTGTTAAATTTAGAACGAATAATAAGATCTATTTTTTAAATTATTATATTGCATTACGATTTTCCTTTTTATAATATATGTGGCCCTAAAAAAGAGCCGATGTTATAAAAAGTTGGTGCAACAGTCCTAATACTGAAGAACTAATGACACCCCAAACATTCAAATTGTCAACCGTACCGTATAATACATAGCTTTGATCTCTTACGCATAGACAAAATAGTAGTCTAGTAAAAACAAGTAGGTCTCCAGATGCCAAAAAAGACAAAAGAATAGCCACTTTAAATATTTCTTTGCGTCAAAATAATATTAGCTCTATTAAAGTTTTTTGTGTTTGATTAAAGAACCGTTAATTTAAAAATGCCGTTCACAAATGAAATAAGCATTTGATATGATTGCTGTATATTTTGAATGCATGAAGAATTGACTGCTGCTGCAAGAGTTTATGCTGCGCGGTATCCAGAAAGGGATCGTTACGAGAAAAAAATTTTTGAGCGATTGTCTCGTCGTTTAAGAAATACCGGAAGTATTCATCGTCCCGTCTTTCTTAGACGTGGTAGAGGCCGAACTGTGGAAAGCACCATACACATATTAGTGTACACAAAATTTAATGGATATGTTAGATATTTCTAACGACTTAGGAATTACCCAAACTACAGTGAAACGAATTTTAAAAGACCAAGACCAAGGTAGGTACAAAGCATAACGATCTGAAATATATACATTGTCCTACTAATATCGTCTAATAAAAAATTTTATTTCAAATTTAGGCTACACCCATACCATGCAGTTCTCCATCAGGTATTAACACCCCTCGATATTGATGGAAGACATGATTATTTTTACATAAAATGCATTACTGTTCTCATTCGATGAAAGAGGTGCAGCATCAAGGCAGGTGCAGCGAAAACGTTTGGTGCGGTATATTGGGAGGAATAACCATTTATATTTAATAAAAAACTGACCGGTGAAATTTACCTTAATTTTCTGACCAACGAATTGCCAGTTTTTTTAGAAAAACTGCCATTAAAAACACGCCACAACATGTTTTTTCAGCATGATGGGTGTCTAGCCCATTTTTTTGGCAAATATCCGTCAATTTTTGGACAGAACCTTTCCTGACAGAAGGGGCAGTTTATTTCCGTGACCATCGAGGTATTCATGTTAAGAGGAAAATTTATAGCAAAGGTAGAAAAAACGTTCCAATTTCTAGGTCACCTAGTCTGACTTTGATATTTATTTTTGGGGGATGTTGACAGATATTGTTTATTTAACCAAACCAACTGCCAGATAGAATATAGTAGGGCGAATAAGGAATGCCATTCGCCATAATCAAATGGCAAAAGTAGACACTGCTGTTTTATTTACGCGTGAGAGGTTGCAGCGCGACAATTTCAATATTCGGGGCATCATTAGTTCTTCCGTACTAGGATTGTTGACTGTTGCACACCATTCTTTTATAACAGGCCCTTTTTAGGACCACAGATAACAAGGAAAGGAAATTCCTAATACGTCATAATAATTTAAAAACTAAATTTTGCTATCCGCTCTAAAGTAAACTTACGCCTTCTAAAGGATATTCAACAAACTACCTTTGTGTGTATTTCTTCAATTGTCTAATAATTAATAAATTTTAATAATTGACAGCTAAACGTGTTCACTAATTATGTTACTTGTCAAATGTATTTTTACATTTATTTTTATCCATATCTTTGTAACGAATGAAGACATCTACTTTAAAATCTTCGAGAAAATTGCAAAAATGTACGGTTTTGTCACAAAACACCATTTACCGACTTGAAAACACTAAACTGCATCCAAAAAGCCTCTCTCAAACGAGACTCAGTTTATAAAAATCAGTTGAGTTAAAAGGAAGTTATGACATTGTTTTCAAGTGAACATTTATCTCTCCCCAAATAGGCTCATTTAACAAAATAGAGAAAATGTTAAAAAAAGAAAATGTTTCTAAGCTTATTTAGTTTATAACAAAACTATTTTGGACATATCTTGATAATTAAGAGAGTCGAATTTTTAATTTGGTGTTTGGGTACGCTCGCTAGCGGCCATCACAGGAACTCGGTCACTTTTACTATCACTATTTTTTCCAAAACTGGGCGATTCGTGTTTGGTATATATGTCGCAGGGAAATGATGAATTTGGGGGTTTGATCAAATCCCTAAGAGAAATATTCAAATCTCGAAAAATGTACGGAAACAAAAAGGAAAATTAAAGTGGTTACCGTAGATTTTAATTTTCTTTTTTATTTCCATTTTATTTTCCATGATTCGATCATTACCCTTCGCGATTTGATCAAATCTGGAGAGTGTGTTCTTTTTGAAGTGTAGGTATTCTCTACGAAAGGACTTTTCTAAATTCCACCCCTAAGAGGGTGACATGGGGGTTGAATTTTGTTGTGAAACTTTTTACTCTATGGGTCGATTCTCTCGATAAATTAAAATTATGAGAGACGCGTATCACAAAATTTAAATATTGCCCCTCCCCCCCCCCCCTGTTCTGAGATCGCAACGCGCAACGGGTACGGCTAGATTCTGATATACAACCGACTTCCTTTATTAATGATACACCCGGTGCGGTGCAGTTACACATATTTTTTAATTTATACATCGCATACCTATGACGGTATATTAATTATTTCGATATTTATTTAAGATAGCTATTAACTAGACGATCGATTTTGAATTTAAGTAGGTAACTGACAAAGGATTTAATTTTACATGCATCAAGAATCATTCGAAGTTTGAAGTAAAATGAAATTTAATAGCACTGGCGACACAGATAATTATTATGTAACTGTGCAATATATTATAAACTTGATATAAGCACCTTTAATTGGAACAGTTTTAATTAAATTTTACAGGATGTTTTGTTGTGATGTTATTAAACGTATTTTGTTATTTTTGTTCAAAATTGTATTGCTTATTTGTTATATTAACAGGTCTTTTAAAGTAAATGAACAATTTTAGTTTTATAACCTGTAAAATGGAAAACATAAAAGCACTAAGAAAAACTAAGTAACAAGCTGGAACATTTTTCTTTAGTGTAAAAGATAAACTAATAATGGTTTGTAAAGCCGGTTTACATACAGGCTTTACACTTCACTTCATAAACCGTTTCAAATAGAATTCTAAATTCACCATGATATATTTTCTCTATACGTATCACGTTACATGCCGCAAACATGAAAGAACTTCCATTAACATGAAAGAACTTCCATTAACATGCAAGTGAATTCCGCCAATTGTAAACTTATCGTTTAATTAAAACTAAATACAGTCAAATAAACCAGATAAAAGTAAATATTGGGAAACCAGAACGTGCGCAGTTTGCCCTGGATAATGAATATGTTTTGCATTGTTTGAAATTTACTAGTGATAACACACATTTTGGAACAGTCACATTTTACGTTTGTAATGTTAAGTAAATTCATGTGCCTTTTGTTTTATAATAATCTTAACAGGGACGAAGAAAATATGGAACAAACGTTCCAAAAACCACGTTTATTTAAAAGAAACTCTCGATTAACGATTTTATTTTTCCTTTTTACACATTTTGAGAATTTCCAATAACTCGATGGGTTTCCTATAAAATAACATAAAACTAAGTACTTAATTACTTTTAAAACATAAACAATAACTGTAAAATGTTTGCATTTATTCAAACTTTGACAGTTTACTAAACGTGAAAAAGTTAAACTGTATTTCAAACAGTGCTATAATAGTCTATGTAAACTCCTTTTAAAACCACGTGATTATTGTCTTTTAGTTTTGTTTGCGAAATTTATCAACATAATTAAATTATTATAAGTTTTTTGTTATGAACGAATAAGTTCAAAGGTAAATATGTAATTAAAAATTATTATTAATTTTATTAAATACATAAATAAAAAGTTTACCTCGAGTAGGATTTGAACCTACGACCTGTACTTTACTAGAGTACTCTAGCAAAGTACAGGTCGTAGGTTCAAATCCTACTCGAAGTAAACTTTTTATTTACGTATTTAATAAAATTAATAATAATTTTTAATTATCAACATAAGTTTGAAAAAAACATAAAGTCTGTGTGCGTGTGTGGGTGTGTGCATCGGTGGGTGTGTGGGTGTATGCGGGTATGTAGGTGTACGGGTGGGCGGGTGTACGGGTGTGTGGGTGTGCGGGTGTGCGAGTGTGCGGATGTACGGGTGTGCGGGTGTACGGGTGTGCGGGTGTGCGGGATTGCGGGTGTGCGAGTGTGCGGGTGTGCGGGTGTGCGGGTGTGCGGGTCTGCGAGTGTGCGTGTGTGCGGGTGTGCGGATGTGCGTGTGCGTGTGCGTGTGCGTGTGCGTGTGCGTGTGCGTGTGCGTGTGTCTGTGCGTGTGCGTGTACGTGTGCGTGTGCGTATGCGTGTGTGTGTGTGTGTGCGTGTGCGTGTGTGTGCGTGTACGTGTACGTGTGCGTGTGCGTGTGCGTGTGCGTGTGTGAGCGTTTGATCGTATGAGCGATAAAGCGTGTGCACGTGTGAGCGTATGCTCGTAAGTGTGTATGCACTTGTGCACGTGTGTGTACGTGCGTGTGAGTGCGTGAACGTGTGTTAACGTGGGCGTGGGGTTGCGTTGTAGTACGTACGCATGTGCAAGTGCGTAAGCGTATGCGTGTGGGTGTTCGTGCGTGGGTACGTGCATGAGTTCCTGTATGCGTGCTCCCGTACGCGCGCCCGTGCGTGCATGTGTAGAGTTTATGTGTTAGTTCAATGTTTTTATATATCTGAATGATTATTACTTTATAAGAAAATGTGTAGACATATATTTTAGAGAAAGTTTAATTTTAACTTGTCTTTGTATATTGTCTTAAGTTAAACCGAAATAAGTATAAAAATTAAATAAGTATGATTTAAAATGCTTAAACTGTATTATCGCCATTTTTTATTTGCGAGCGGCTTTGGAATTTTTTGTTAACCCTTATGTGACCTGAAGTTTTAAACGTCCTTCTGATATAGGTTATTGTTTTTGTAGATACAATGTTGCCTATTTTCGCTTATTTGCATAATTATCCTAAAAAAAATTGTTATTAAAATTATTTCATTTCTTTTAGTTTCCATTTTGTAGATTGGAAGGTCGTGTGCTGTTCCACACCACATCTTTTTAATTGGTATATTTAATTAATATGTTAGTAAGTTTCTTAATATTTACGTGTTTATTGCTTAAAGACATATCTAAGATTCACTATGACACAAAAAAATTGAATAACACCAATCCTAAATGCTAACAATGCTAACAAGAATAATTCAGAAACCTATACGGTAGTGAGAAAAATAAGACTGAAGATTTCAACAAGGAGAATGTAGAAGGAATAGTGAATGAAACTGAGGAGGATACTGGGTTAAATGAGATAGGGAAAGAGGTAGGAAGGCGAAGAACAGTAAAGGAGCTGGCGTGGATAAAATCACTGGTGAAATACTAGAATGTGGAAGTGCAAAGCTTATGCGAAGATTGTGTCAATTATTCAACCTATGGTTTAAATGTGGAAAAGTGCCGAGTGGTTGGAAGAGCGCGATCATTATACCGCTGTATAAGAGCAAGGGAAATAAGAGTGATTCCAGAAATTACAGATCAACAAGTCTGCTCAGTGCACCTGCTAAAGTATATGTAAGAGCACTGATTGGTAGAGTACATGAAACTGCCAAAACTAAGATTTGGGATGTGCACGTTGGTCTCATACCAGGGAGGGTACATGTTGATCAGATTATTGCTATCCAGCAGGTGATCGAAAAGCATTTAAGTCTAAAAATGAAGCTTACTGTGCGATTCTAGATCTGGAGAAAGCATATGACCGAATAAAAAGGAAGAAGCTGTGGGAAACATTAAATGAATACGGCGTAACTAAAGGTCTAATAAACGGAACAAAAGTAGTATATCCCGGTAGCCGGGCAAATGTTATGGCGAGAGGAGGTGTGAGTGAATAGTTTAGTATTCAGCAAGCAGTACGGCAAGGCTGTGTGAAATCACCGTGGTTGTTCAATGTATGCATGGATCGATGTGTTGGGCAAGTATGTACCGATAAAAAAGGTGTAATGCTAGGTGACATAAAAGTACTAGTTCTGGTGTATGCAGATGACACAGTTTTAAGCGAGAGTGCATATGATCTACAGACAGCTCAGAGGAAGTTTGCTATATTCTGTGAGGGTATGGACCTAAAGGTAAACGTTAATAAAACAAAGATTACAGTACTCAATCGGGAAGGTGAAAAGGAGTTGGTATATCTGGGTAGAAAGTTCACTACAGATGGTACAATGGATGGCGAGATTGGGCGACGGGTCAATGCTGAAAGAAAAGGATTGGAGTATAAGGACGATAATTAAAAACGAAAACACGAGTGTAGCCGCGATGTTACACGTCCAAACCGCACTAGGCGTCGTGTATGCTTACTAATGTAAGCAGGTTGCCAAGTCAGCTAACAGGGAGATGGGCGTGGTCGAAATAAGAAGTAAAATGAATGATTAATACGCTCAAACACCTTACACCTATATTCAAACAGCTCAGTCCGGGAAAATATGTCTCCAGGCGCCACCACAATCGAAACTTTGCTAAAATAATTGTCTTAAACTGGGTGTTAATTAACCCTACTTGATTGTGGAAAGTAGGATTGTGTTTACTCAGGTTATTAGAAACTTTTTGAATACACCTCGTAAACCAAAATTTCCAAAACAAAATTTATCACTCAAATTTAACTGCATTCACGTAACCAACAGTTATACATAAAAAAAAATCTGAAATACACGGGTCGTCACAAACTTCCTGATTGTACCCTGTACATCCAGAATACCAAAGTTATAACACGTTAACTGAATATTTTCTACGTATCCCTCGTATACATATAAAGTTATTAATAAATAAATAGTTCTTCATTCAATGATCGACAATTAATTTTTAAAATTCCTAACCAAAAGAAAATTAATGTCATCGGCTTAATAATTGTTCCTTTATGATACCTCAGAATCGTATGAGACATTCGTAAATATGTAAGTTCTCAAAACTCCATCTCTTAGTTATACTTAATGAAATTTTTAAATCAACAGCTGATCCGTCATTAGTGTATTGCGTTAAACGAAACTAACATGAAAATCTTCTTTTTAAAATTAACCTGGAAAATATAACCTTTCAGGTTGTTCATTAATCTTAAAACCAAAATATAAGTCTACGTTTAAATTGTCGAAAACTAGGTCACCAGTTAAGTAAACGTCACAAATGTGTCTCATAACTGGCTAAATAAACAACAGAATAAAAGTTAAACATAAATATATATATATATATATATATATATATATATATATATATATATATATATATATATATATAGTCCTGCACAAAATAAAAACAAATGCTTACATACACTGCAACAGCGTGGTTGAGAAACCAACCCACCACATCACTGTCAATACAAATTTGCGTTTCTGCAAAAATTCTTACTACTAAAACAGCCAATACAACATAACTCGAGATCGATTACCTTTTTCCTTCAACACTAATTAATAAAAAAAAAAAAAATTACACAACAATACGCAAAAGAAACTACCCAAAAAGATAATCGTGCTCAACTGAGTTTTCAAAGTTCTTAAATGTAATTCTTACTTAAGGATTCATCCTTCGCTTTTCTTTCTTCTCTCTTCCCGTAAACCAATTATTTGTAGTCCATGTGTATCCTTAGATTGCCTGAAGGCACATAACAGGTACTTCACAATTCCACAAACACTTATTCCTTTCGGTACTCGCGAATAGTCCAACTATACGAGGTTATTACTCCAATAAACCGTAATAATCTGTACACGTTTGGTGGCCTCTATAAAGTTTCTTGCAACCTTTAGAACAATTTAGCCCTTCCTTACACAAATAAACTTTTAATGTCATATAAAATTACTTTAACATTGGCTCAATTTACTACGAATATTTCGTTCACTTAAAGGTGGTCCCATAAATAATTTGAACTAAGGCTCATTACAAGCACACGCGCCGCTCTCAAAACTATAACGTGACAACTGTTATCTTATTATAAATCTGCTTACGCACTTTTTTTTCTTGAAGAGAAAACTGATTTCATCTTCAATCTCAATTCTATTAATTGTTTTATTTATTAATGTCTTATACGATTCATCCCCTTTTGGGTTACGCAGTTGTTTAAACAATGACCGCCTTCAATATTATTCACAAATATAACTCCAACTCAACCCATTCTGCGGTCACACTTCACCTCGCGCGCGCGTCTTCCACCGAGCCCTCACCGACATCCACCAAAAGCAAAAGCCAAAAAGCAAAAAGCCCCCGTCAATTTCTGACTTTCCTATTTATACCTCAAGCCATCCATCTTTAAACATGTCTTACTTCCTTTCTACATTCACCAATGGTATTCACTCAAACTTTCTTAGTGCCGACTGATGCTACCCTCTGTACAAACACGATTGTAATTACTATACATCGCTATGTTTGTTCTTAGCTGCAAATTTTACAATTACTTTATAGAGAAGCCATTTCTCGTCATCACATTCATTCAGTGGCCACTCCGGACCATTACACAACTTTCAACGTTTATCTCTCACATTCGCTCATCCTCCTTCCGCAACATTTGCAAAAATAAGTACAGTCTAAGGTCTCAAATCCCATATACGTACATGTATTCTCAAAACTGATTGCACAACATTACGAGAACTTTCTATAATCAACAATTAAGCATACCAAATCTTTCTCTACATATTTCCTAAAACATTCTATACTTATACATTCACATCTTCCGGCCAAGATTACTCCTTTATCCTCCAACATTCCATTCCTTATTCAGTAGTCAACAGTAGCAAAACATTATCGTCCCATCGACACATTTCTCTTCACATTTACATTCATCAGAATCTATTTATTCCAACACCAATGTCTCTATAACATTCAAATACACGTATCTGCATACTGAATGATATTTCTCCTAAATTGCCAGTGGCGTATCATCCACCCACATACATTATGTATATACACAAAAAAAAATTATTTTTTTTGTTCAAACTCGATACACCCGCACTCAAAACACGTAATACACGTCATCATAACATCCTACATACAGGGTGCGTCAACACAACCTTACAGCGAAAGGAACGATCCATAATGGCATGATTGTTCCTTTAGCACTGTATGGAAGTGAGACTCGGGTATGTCAAAAAATCACGAAACCAAAATAAATGCCGTGGACGTGAGATTCCTTAGAAGGTCATGCGGTAGAACGAGAAGGGATAACATGAATAATGATGTATAATGAAGGAGTGCGACGAAGAAAGGACGATGATTGATAGGTATAAAAATGGTACAAACTACGATGTCGTCACATCGACAGAATGATAAACAAAAGGTTAGAAAAACAGATATATGTGGGTGAAGGGTAAGGTGGACCTGGTAGATCGCATAAAAGTTGACTGGATAAAGAAGACTGTATGATAAAAGAAAGGAATATAAGGAGTTTAAAACATAAAAGGCCGTATCTGAGACAATTTATAAATCTTGCGGAAGTTAAGGATAGCAAAGCATGGAGAAAGATTGCAAATGAAAAATAAATAATAGGCCGAGATTATTTTGCCTACCCCGCAAGGGAATAGAGTAACTGGTAACCTAGGTATAGAAGGTTATGCAATTGATTTAATCTTGCATTTCACTAACGCTAAATTGACTTATTACCCCATTTTACATTTGACCAAGTTTCACCAAGACAGGCCCTGATGTCTGTGTGCATGTGCGTGCGTGCATGCATGGTGTATGTTAGTATGCAGTTTTGGTTTTATCAAATATTTCTAAAACAGCTGCATATTTCAAAATATAAAAATACCTATATACAGGGCGAATCTTATCTAATCCGCCAAAATTAAAGGCGTGCTAGAACTCATCATTCTAAGCAAAAAGTTCATATGTACATGGGTCCGGAAATGCTTCGTTTCGAGATACAGGTGTCAAAGTTGAAAAAGAAATCGCGTTTACTTCAATATCTTTCGACTGTTTCGAAATAATTTCATGCAATTTCGTATACGGGGTTTTTTGGGATGACAAATTCAAATTTGTGGTCCATTTGGTTGTCGTTTCTAGAGGCGCCAGCGGCAACGATTTTGACCCCTTTAAATTGTAGCAATTTTTTGCTACACTGTTTGCCATTTTGGACTAGAAAATCGATTCTCCTATCTTTTCTTCTAAAAAAGGTATATCTTAGTGATGTCGCTAGGAGCAACCCTTTCCGAGAAAAACGCTTTTAAAACTCATGATGCATACACATTTTCGGAGGGTATTTTTTGACAGGTTTATCAATAGGAATTTTAATTGTTACTAAGTAACTTATTTGTTTACTTATGTACTTATCTGCCTCTTTGCGTTCATTGATAATAAAATTTTAATAAAAATCCATAATTAAAAACGATAGAATGCCTAGACATACAACATGTATACTTTTAATATTAATTTTTTCTTTTCTTTTTTAATGTTGAATTTTCTCGGAAAGGGTTGCTCCTAGCGACTTCACTAAGACATACCTTTTGTAGCAGAAAAGACAGGATAATCGATTTTTTAGTCCAAAATGGCATACAGTGTAGCACAAAAAGTTGCAAAGATTTAAAGTGGTCGAAATGGTTGCTGGCGCTCTAGAAACCACAACTAAATGGACCACAAATTTAAATTTATCATCCCAAAAACCCCGTATACGAAATTTCATGAAACTATTTCGAAACAGTCGAAAGATATTGAAGAAAACGCGATTTTTTTTCAACTTTGACACCCTGTATCTCGAAACGAAGCATTTCGGACCCATGTACATATGAACTTTTGCTTAGAATGATGAGTTCTAGTACTTCTTTAATTTTGGCGGATTAGATAAGATTCACCCTGTATAGACCTTAAACATATCGATTAATTATGTTCCATGCAATTTTTAATATTACGCGCAATTTAACGGCAAAAAAATTTCTAAGGTATAATTTAGGTGTTATAAAATACTTTTAATGGTGTACTTTAAATTATACAATCTAAACGTTTCGATAACACTTACAGTTATCTTCGTCAGTAGTAATGTTTGTTAAAATTGTTAAAGATGTAGTAAACAATTTTGTCAAATTTGAAAAATTCAAACATAAACATAAGCCTGCTATTAATATAACAGTTTGAGAAACGTATAAGCCAACTATAAAATTGTAGTAAAGAATAACTAGGTCATTAAAATTAAATATTGTTAAACTGCCTCAAAGATGACAAACCAGAACACTCTCTACGACGAAAGCTAACAATGAAATTTGCCAGCCAAAAACACATTTAACAAAATTTAATCGAGTTATGATGTAAGTGTAGAGTTGTGAAAACTTCAATTTTAAAATGATAGAAGCATTCACAAATCCAAACATTACACCAAAAATAACCCAGTTAAATCTAACAAAGAGATATCTTTATCAATAATTGGAAGTGTTATTAACAATGAAAAGCACAATGCAGAACGTTCTTTGTAATTTTAATTTTAATTTAATTTCAACTACTTATGTTAGATTATAGTGCTGTGGAAATTTAACATATAATTGGTAAAGCATTTGCTTCAAGGTCTAGGAAAAATACAGCAAAAACCTAGACATACCAAAAGTTGAAAACAAATTAAAATCAAGGCGTATCATTATGCTCTTTTTAATTATAAGATGCCAAAACCTATTTAAACGGAGATTTTCTTCTTGTCTATTAAAATTATTCGGGTGTTTATATATTTCAATAGCTTCACGTTGCAAACGAACATAATAATGGGTTTGTCTTGACAATATTTTCATATTGTCAAATTTAATGTCATGTTTAGATTATTCAGGGCATGGTCAGCCACAGCAGACCTCTCTGGTTGACCCAATCTACAAAATCTTATATGTTCTTTGCGTCTTGTATCAAAGCTACGTTTTGTGGTCCCAATGTATACTTTTCCACATGAACAAGATAACTTATACACTCCGGAAGATGATAAAGGGTGTGACACATCTTTAGGTGATCTTAAATGTTCTTTAATTTTTCTTGTAGGTTTAAAAATAGTTCTAATGCCATATTTGATTAGGATTTTTCAATTCTATTTGTAACATTAGCTATAAAAGGAAGAAAGGCAGTACCAACGACATGCTTTACTTGATCTTAAACGCAATGAAAGTATTATAATATTAAAATCAGATAAAGGTAATGCAACTGTTATATTAAATATGAACGATTATAACACTAAGATAGAACAATTGTTGGGACCAGAAACTTATCGTGAAATACCAAAAGATCCAACAAAAAGTTTCTTTTAAAAACTAAAGAGCTGATTAAATTATCATCTATTCCTGAAGAAATAAAGAAGAAACTATCTAACTCTGAAGCTATTTCACCAAAACTATATGGTTTACCAAAATTCATAAACCTAATATTCCTTTAAGGCCTATTGTTAGTGCAATTGGTTCTCCTACATATCACCGTGCAAATCATCTTACATTGTTATTACAACCTCATATAGGAAAAACACCCCATTACATTAAAAATTCTGCCGACTTTGTTGAAAAATGCATAGTTTCAAAATTAAAGAGGGTGATATAATGGTTAGTTTTGATGTTATTTCACTTTTACAAAAGTACCTCTAAAAGAAGCTATTGAATACATAGATCATCTTTTTCCAAAGGACATGACCATTCTTTTCAGCACTGTCTTACTACAACTTATTTTCAGTGGAATAGTAAATTTTATGAACAGATTGAAGGTGTAGCAATGGGTAGTCCCCTTAGTCCTGTTATAGCTAATTTTATATGGAAAAATTTGAAACATTAACGTTACAAAATACACCTAAAAACCTTCAGTTTGGTATAGATATGTAGATGACACATTTGTTATTTGGAGACATGGAGAAGAAGCACTGCATGAGTTTTTGGTTTTATAAATGGTATACATCCTAGTATTCAGTTTACCATGGAAAAGAAAACTAATGGAAGTTTACCATTTCTTGATATATTAATATCTAAAATAATAATTCACTATCTTTTAAGGTTTACAGAAAGCCGACACACAGTGATAGATACATTCATAAATTATCCAACCACCATCCACGTCAAAAAATTAGTGTAATTAAATCTTTAGTAGATCGAGCAAAACGAATTTGTGACCCTGAATTTTGAATGATGAATATAAATATTTAAGAAAATCCTTACAAGATAATGGATATTCACTTACAGATATTAATAATATTATTACACCGTCTAGGCGTAACCTTAAAGAAAAACCAGTTCTTAATGTTGGTACTGCTTTTCTTCCTTTTATAGCTAATGTTACAAATAGAATTGAAAAATCCTAATCAAATATTGCATTAGGACTATTTTTAAACCTACAAGAAAAATTAAAGAACATTTAAGATCACCTAAAGGTGTGTCAAACCCTTTATCATCTTCCGGAGTGTATAAGTTATCTTGTTCATGTGGAAAAGTATACATCGGGACCACAAAACGTAGCTTTGATACAAGACGCAAAGAACATATAAGATTTTGTAGATTGGGTCAACCAGAGAGGTCTGCTGTGGCTGACCATGCCCTGAATAATCTAAATCATGACATTCAATTTGACAATATGAAAATATTGTCAAGACAAACCATTATTATGTTCGTTTGCAACGTGAAGCTATTGAAATATATAAACACCCGAATAATTTTAATAGACAAGAAGAAAATCTCCGTTTAAATAGGATTTGGCATCTTATAATTAAAAAAGAGCATAATGATACGCCTTGATTTTAATTTGTTTTCAACTTTTGGTATGTCTAGGTTTTTGCTGTGTTTTTCCTAGACCTTGAAGCAAATGCTTTACCAATTATATGTTAAATTTCCACAGCACTATAATTTAACATAAGTAGTTGAAATTAAATTAAAATTAAAAATTACAAAGAACGTTCTGCATTGTGCTTTTCATTGTTAATAACACTTCCAATTATTGATAAAGATATCTCTTTGTTAGATTTAACTGGGTTATTTTTTGATGTAATGTTTGGATTTGTGAATGCTTCTATCATTTTAAAATTGAAGTTTTTCACAACTTTACACTTACATCATAACTCGATTAAATTTTGTTAAATGTGTTTTTTGGCTGGCAAATTTCATTGTTAGCTTTCGTCGTAGAGAGTGTTCTGGTTTGTCATCTTTGAGGCAGTTTAACAATATTTAATTTTAATGACCTAGTTATTCTTTACTACAATTTTATAGTTGGCTTATACGTTTCTCAAACTGTTATATTAATAGCAGGCTTATGTTTATGTTTGAATTTTTCAAATTTGACAAAATTGTTTACTGCATCTTTAACAATTTTTAACAAACATTACTACTGACGAAGATAACTGTAAGTGTTATCGAAACGTTTAGATTGTATAATTTAAGGTACACCATTAAAAAATCTCAAAAAAGATAAGTATTTTATTATGAGTGTTAATGGTGAAAGTTTACATTTTCATATAACTTAGGTGTTAGTTCAAATTATTTGAACTGACGATTAATTTTGTAAGAAAAAGTGTAGACGTATTTTTTAAAGAAAATTTAATTTTACATAAACTTTCTTTATAAAATTTTTTAATGTAAAGTGAAATAAATGTAAAATTAAATAAATATGATTAAAAATGCTGAAGCTGTATTATCGATATTTTTATAGAAGCGGGCGTCTTTGGAACATGTATTTATGTCTATTAATCTCTATCTGACATAAAGTTTTAAACCTCATTCTGACATGTAGTACAACACAGATAAAGATAAGCGAAATTATAATAATGTAATGATTTCAAATGCGCCATTTAAATGTTTTAAAAACTGTCTCTATAGACTACTAATTAATTTTCATGTACAATACACTCTTTCGAAAATAAATTTAATAAGGTATACGTGTAGGATGTGTAATCCAACAGAGCGACAATAATGAAGACAGATAGTTTTTCTGCTACATCAAATATCAGATGAATTATCTTAATGGAATCAGAAAAGATCTGCTTTCCTCATTAGGAGTTTTTTTAACAAAAACTGTATGTTTAATTATTTTTTTTTTAGAATTTGGATAAGACACACGAACGTTGATTATGTCGGTTTGATACTGCCATTAAAAGTTTGCGTGTCGCACTAAAATAAATTTTCTATTTTAGTGTAGCACGATAGTAGATAAGCAATTATAATGTGACAGGAAATTATAATAATTATTTGTTCTCTGATCTTAATGCTGATAAATACCTGTTACTTCAATTTTATCGTTTATTGTATCTAGACAACCAATAAATATTTTATAATTAAATTGAAGTATTGTTTTTAAAAACTCAGACCTTATAAGAGGAACAGTAGTCTTATGATAAATTCAGTCGAAATGAATTTAATACCCCATTTCTAGTGGAATATGATAAATTAATATACAATATTGCTGATACCAGAGCCCTAGTTAACTAATCATATATTTGAAAGTGTGATATAAATTACCATGAAAATAATTACGTCTGGTAAAATAATAATAACATTTATTAAACGCGTGAGTTTGTTTTACAAACATAACTTCACATATAGAGAAACATAAAAACATGGATGAATAAGAACTCAACGAGGTTGCTAACAGAAACTCTTGAAACACAAAAGAGCAGATAAACATAACTTGGCATTAGTTTGAGAAAATTAGAAATATTATGTTTTCCACTGTTTAACAGGGTTTTAGGACACTTAATGCTGTTTCACTACCAATTTTAATTTCTCCTATAAACTTGAAAATTTATGTGTTCGATGTAGACCAGTGCCCCTATAAAATACTTTGATACATTCTATATCTATAGCATGGTTTTAAAGATTCTTTTATAAAACATGTTCAAAAAGTTTATCGCTGTCCTTACTTTTAGATATTAATAGATGGCAGCGGATTTTTCACTTTTCTATTCAGAATTTGGAGTTTATAGAAAAACGGGGAACATTTTCATGTCCCCAGTTTAGTTTAAAATTGAAAATTATTTACAAGATGGCGGTAATTACAAAACCAAAGATTGTCAATGTTTATGATTTTATATTTAGTATCTAAATAACAGGGATATTGGTCATTATCAGGGAATGGATGAAATATTCATGACCTATTCGCCATTGAAGCTATAGATAGGAACTTAATGTGCTTCTGAATTCTCGTTTCGTGCGTATCTAAGTTACCTACTTGAAATTGAATAAATGTGAGAAAAGGCAAAAACAGAATGATAGAGTTGTGCCGATTGAGCCGTTTAATTTAAAATTAAAAGACATGTACGATAACACATACACAATATTTGAAACAAATTTGCAGAAACTAGCATATGTAATGCTACAAGTAAGAAATAAAAGTATCTTGCATTATATGTGGAATAATCTATATCTACTATATATAATATATATATATATATATATATATATATATATATATATATATATATATATATATATATATAATTGTAATGTAGTGGCTCTCATAATTGGGGATAGAATTATTTTTTTTAATTGATAGAACTCAATTTGTAATTGTTGAGTAAATAAAATAAACATAATTTGTTATGATAAATAAATGTTTATGCACCGGACTAGCTCATTCATCTCATAATCGGGGATAGAGTTCAATTAGCTTCTACTCTTATTTGTTGGCAAATGAAATAATCATAATTTAATCTTTGATATGAATTTAATTGCATTTAAAGGTAATGGTGAAATCATGAAATGTTCTTTATTAAATAAATTCCAAATTATAATAAACGGATGGTATGTGAAACAGACCTTAGTTAAACATGCACAACAACGCATGCTTAGCGTCTTAACTGAATTAAATTGCAGTTTGTCAAAAATGTCAAATAGAAAAATCTTAAATATGTGAGTTTAATTATTTTGTTATAAAAATTGAAATGTTGATAAAATAATAAAGGTTCATTTACTTTACAGATGTTTATACCGTGTTGCACAAACATATACACATATAAATAATAAACAGAAATCCAGGAAATTACACGAATAATGGAAACAATTTATGGGTTATGATAAATAGAAAACTCACTCACATGTGTATCTGCATTCTCCAAAAGATGTTTATATTTGGCTGGTTCCATATTAATCTTGGGTAGACTTCTTCCCATATGTGGCTGATGATACTAGTCTCTTGTTCAAAGTGGTGCTTCATATATTTCCATACCTCAACCAATGTACACTTTGTTGAAGGACGACTTTCCTTTGTGGTAATTGTGAAGTTACATATAATTTGCTGAAATATCTTCAACTAAGCACTGTGTTTTTAATTATATCTTATTTAACTGTTGGTTTAAATGTTTATAAAATTTACGATTTAAAATTTTTATATTAGGTTCTTATAACTTTAATTCAATTCCACTTTTGTTTTAGATCCCGTTATGGAATATCGTTTATTTATTATTATACGTCGCTTCAGAAAAATAAATATCGATTCAGAGAACTGAATAATTTTATTAACGACAAAAAGTAAACAAAAACAAAAACACATCAACCGAAATTTGAACACGTAATTTGAATCGAAACAAAATTTATTATAATTGAAAATTATACCGGTAATCTAACTTTATATTTGATAGTAGCTTAAAAACAATTGTTACTGATGTCTCGACTCTTCACTAACCGCGTTTCAAAATTTCCGATAATAACGTAACTTAAAACTTACATGTTAACATAAAACGCTATCAACACTTTGACTTTTTGTCAGAAAAATAAAAAATTGGAAGAGAGTAAGAAATCAGAAGCAATTCCTTTTATATTATTCTGTTAGCTACAAAAATTTCAACTTTTTCTGTACCATACAAACAAAGTAACCAAGCCTCTGATTGGTTTAAACAAATTTGAAAACTTAACTAAAATACAAATTATGCCATAACTTTCTTAAAATAATTCGGATTTACATTTTGATAACAGAATTGGAATCTGTGCAGAATTCCGCATAAAACGATACCTCACGAGCACTATATTGCTTCAAAATTTGGCAATTTGACATATTCTAATTTAAATTTACTTATATCTAAGAAACCCTAAATTCTACACCTGAACTAAACACATATTCGTAATCTACACGAAAAATTGTATCAGAATACATTTATTTTATTTAAACTCATATATCTTAATTCTAACGGAAAATTCTTTTTCAAATTGGAAATTTATGCAGTTAACCCCATTTTCATAATTTTATGTTTATATAGCTTGTAGAATGTAAATTTCTACATGAAAACGAGGGAAACCTCCTATTAGTTACTCTAATAATTTATTTTATGCTCAAATTATTCTATAAAATCTATAAATTTGCAAAAACCGTAAAATTAAAACTTAAACTAACTTTATACAAATTTACTCATAATTTGCGTATACAACGTCCAAATTAATTAAAATGTTATTTTAAGATGATGTTAAAACTGTCTTCAACATCAACACTGTTCACTTTCATTGTACTGTCTAAAACTTTGTCAACTCTAGAATCCATATTGTTAAACACACTTCTGCAGAATTTGTACACAAAAAGGGCTTATATGTAAAATATTCAAATGTAAAAGTGTTGTTTATATTATCTTTAATGTTTACAACGCACTACCACTTCTCCTTCACTTTTTGTACACTATGTCTGTGAGTAAAAACTAAACCGTGTTCGCACCATAACCTTTTCTTAAAATGTAAATCTTTCCTGCTTTGTAACTAACTCGATACATGTTGTGGATATAATTATAAACCTAATCCGTGTGATAAACATCTGTAAGGTTTCTAAAATGCCAAAATACATTAAATAAACTGTGAATTTATTGAAATATGATTATGATTAAACAAACTTGTGCAAATTCCACCAAGCCTGTTTCTTTAAATCAAAATCAATTTCTTTCACTCGTCTAATACATTACTTAATAAAATGCAGTGTATATATACTCTAATTTATCTCAATTTGCCCACTATAAAGAATACCATCTCAATATATATATATATATATATATATATATATATATATATATATATATATATATATATATATAATATATATATATATCCAAATGGGGGTTTAATGTTAAAGTAGGGATTTCATCTTTTAATACCTGCTAAAGTTTACTCAATGCGGAGAATAAAACGTATAGCTAAATTTAACCAACTTCAAACTGTGGGCTACACAAGGTACATATAAAGCTCTAGAGTATAAGTCAAGAATTTTTTTGCACTCCATTACTGCGACCCTTCATGTTCACACCATTATCGTAACACGGTTCTCTTAGATCATCTAAACAAATGCAGTGAGTCTTCAAAAAATCCATTACAACATTAGCTATGCCCTGTCCTGTTGAATCAGATAACTAAATGAATCCTAGAATAGCGTTTATACATTGAGTATTTTTCTTTAAGCGTGTATATTTTGTAATCTTAATCTTTACTCACAACGCTAATATTTTCAGGTTCTTTCAAAATTTACAAGTTTAGTTATTTTGGATTACATTCTAAATTCATGAATAATTTATTGGTGGTATCTGTTGATTTACACAACTGTTCTTTAAGGAAAATTTTAACGTAATGACTAATTAGAATTTCTCGATTTGATTTTGGTAATAAGTCAGTTCAAAAGACGTTATTATACAGTAAATAGGTCGTTGACCGAACAGCTAGCATGCAAGTACTAGTTTATTTATTTGTTGTCGTACATGTGCATTTTTAGAATTTAGGAATTACGGTCCCAATATTGACGTTTAGTAACTTTTAGGACTTCGTAAATTTTTGATCGCGTTTAGTTTTGTTGTGACGTATTGTTGATTAATAGCTAATTACCGTATTGATCAGTTTTGCTGGTTATTTGAGCCAGTAATTTTGACGTTGAAGTTTATCGAAATGTTTGATGAGTTTTAGTTTTATTATCGCAACTTTGCGGATTTTATTGAGGTTTAGGTGAACTTTATGTATAATTTTTGGAGTAGCATTTTTGGAGTAGAATTTTCAGGAGGAGAGTATTTTATTCTGAGTGGTTTCCTATTAGGCCATTACTAGATCTAGTTCATGACGTTTTCCCGCTATAAATGTATCTAACTCCTTTGTGACTTTTTTCACGATTTTGACGTTAGGGTGTTGTGACTAGTGCCCACTTGCAGCATTGAGTAAGAACCCCGCCCACACCACTGATGTATTCCGTTGTCAGCACATTGCCTTTAAGTGCTGATGCCCTAATGAACGTTTGACCTGTAACAATATGTCTTTATCTAAAATAATTTATTTTAATATTTATAGCCAAATTAACCCAATAATTATCTTCAATAATAAACTTTTTTCTACACTTTTGGTTCTTCGGTGTATTTATATATATTATTTTAAGTATTATAATTTTATGATCTGAACAACTTTCAATGCCTCAATCTTTTAGTAAATTTATAAAAGAGTGGTTCGTAATAGTTAAATCAATACAACTTTTACCTGATATAGCTTCAAAAGTAGCAACTCATTTATAATCAAAATTTTTTTTATAATTTTACTTCTATTATTTGTTAAATTATCAAACCAATGTCTAGAACATCAATTACACAGTTTATTTTTTTTTTATAAAATTCTAAAACGTTTTAAGTTTTATTAAGTTTTTTGTTTATGTGTTGATTGGTATTCAGACATAAATTTAATGCTATAAAATTAATATTATAGTATGTAATTTCTACACTTGACTTGACTCTTTAAAATTGCTGAGTTATTTTCAATCATTATTGCGTTATTTTGATGTTTCACAACTCGCTGAACCAGAAAAAATTTTAGAAAATTTTTCAAAATGTCTATGTGTCTGTGGTCGCTCGCCAGTCGACTTTATACGGACGATTTTGATGAAATTTGGAATGAATGCCAGCGAGAAAATGGTGTCGACAAAACAAGCTTTAAAACGCAATAGGTATACAGGGGGTGAAAATAAGGGTGTTATTTTGGGGGCAAATTTTCAAGTTTAAACATAGAAGATTGAAATATGAAAATTTAAACTTTCACCATTAATACTCATAATAAAATACTTATCTTTTTTGGGGTTTTTTAATGGTGTACTTTAAATTATACAATCTAAACGTTTCGATAACACTTACAGTTATCTTCGTCAGTAGTAATGTTTGTTAAAAATTGTTAAAGATGTAGTAAACAATTTTGTCAAATTTGAAAAATTAAAACATAAACATAAGCCTGCTATTAATATAACAGTTTGAGAGACGTATAAAGCCAACTATAAAATTTTTAGTAAAGAATAACTAGGTCACAAAAATTAAATATTGTTAAACTGCCTCAAGATGACAAACCAGAACATTCTCATAACAATAAATTTGTCAGAAAAACTTTAACAATTTAATGAGTTAATTATGAAGTTGTCAGAAAACTAATTTGAACATTTAACTAAACATCATCAAATTAAGTTAAATCTACAGAATTTATCATATGTAAGTGTTATTAAGCTATGAAAAGCACATGCAGAACGTTTGTAAATTTTAATTTTAATTTGATTTCAACTACTTATGTCCAATTATAGTGTGTGTAATTTAACAGCAAATACTTTACCAATTATATGTTAAATACTCAGCTATAATTTAACATAAGTGTTAAATTAAATTAAATTAAAATTACGAACGTTCTGTCATGTATATTTTTAATTGTTAATTGAAATTTCACAATTAATTGATTCACAATTATTATTTGTTAAATTTAACTAATTTATTATTTCATTAATGTTTATTACAGATATAATTTTAAATACAAGTTTGAAATTAATGTAAAATATTTACAAATTTCTACTGACATTAATTCTTAAGTTAATGATTATCATAATTAAATTTATTTGAAATTCAATGCATTGTTAATAACTTTGTCAAAAAATTACTAGTTACGAGATAACATGTTTTTAGTATAATTTCAATTTACAGTTAATAGATATTAATAATTTTAATTAGACATATAAGATTGATTTATCGAAACATACATTTTATGCATTTTTAAACCGACAAATTAACTAACCTCTGATCTAAAGATAACTAGTATAATATGATTATCGAAAAGTTTAATATGATATTTATAATAACTTTCTAATATTTTGTTAGAAACTTAAATTTTGAACATAAATTTACTGCGTTAATGATTTATTAATACAATTTTGCTTAATTTCGAATTAAACACCTTTCATTAAATTTGATATATGACTATATAATTTAATATTTATATATATATATTTAAACTGTTTATAATATTAAACTATTTGAAATACTATGTTTATGGTAGGATTTGATCTGACGTTCAAGTACAAAATGGATTCGAGATTCAAGATATCGATGTTAAATATATATTCTTTATTATAATGATTAATTTAATCAGTTAATATACAATAGTTAATATTTCATACATATAAAAGTTAATTTGGGATTAAATTCATAAATTGTTCCAGAGCATTTTCTATGCTTTCTAGTACAACCTGCACTATGAGATTCAACAACCTATCGATTAAATTTTACTTTATGTATGTAGATAAATGTAAATATTAAATATTTACATATTGAATATTGTTATAACAAATTTACTAACTATTTTAGTTAGAAACTTAGAATTTTGGAAATAAACTTTGTACATTTGCGCTAATGAAACGATATTATCCTGACGAAAATACAATTTCTGGTTTTTCCGGCAATTGAAAACATTTCTCGTGTTATTGATATATATATATATATATATATATATATATATATATATATATATATATATATATATATATATATATATATATATATTAAATATTATTAATTTTATTAAATACATAAATAAAGTTTATCGAGTAGGATTTGAAACTGCGATCTGTACTTTGTAGTATAACAACTGCACTATCGAGATTCAAGCCCCAATCGATGTAAATTTTGTCTTTATGTATGTAGAACTGATGTAAATTTACATCAGTTCTACATATACAAAGTAAATTTACATCAGTTCTACATACATAAAAACATATGTTGGGACTTAAATCTCTATAGCGCAGTTGGTTAGCGCGGTACTCTAGCCAAGTACATGACGTAGGTTCAAATCCTACTCGAGATAAACTATTTATTTATGTATTTAATAAAATTAATAATAATTTTTAATTACTTATTTACCTTTGAACTTATTCGTTCATAACAAAATTTATAATAAATTAATATACAATACTTAATTACATACCTTGAAACAACACACGACCTTCCAAGTTACAACCTAAGTATTTTAACAATAATTTCTTTAGGATCTTTATGTAACCTATTACTTTCTCATATTCTTAGGTAATCGGTTAAAATTGTGCATTTCCCGACGTTTTATGACCATTGTGCTTGCGCATGAGCGTATGCCTGTGCGTATGCGTGCGGTTTTTTCAACACGTTCATAACAAAAATAGGCAGCATTGAAAAAAAACTATCTCACTTGAAAAATCTGGAACACTGGAACTGTCGCATTCGACCGCTGATGATGATAGCGAAGCTATTGAAACGCGTTCGGTGTTTTTTAATTTTGTGTGGTACATGGGTGTATTTTGTTTGTTATTGTACAGAAAAACAATAATATGTCAACAGTACGTTAAATACTTCATGTCAGACGTTAATCCACGTCGATGTTAACTCAAAAATAATTACAAATCCGACCGTTTTATAAAATACAGATAATATAATCATTATTCGTGTATTGAAGAAATTTGAACTAACTCTTTAATTCTACCAGAATTTTTTTTACCGCTAAATTACGCGTCGTATTAAAAAATTGCGAAGAACACAATTAATCGATACGTTTAAGGTCTATGTGTTGGTATAGTTTGTAAAATGAATAGCTTTCGATTTCGGATCAGCGATTATACTTGTACTACTTGTGAAACTGTACAATATATCCTTCCCATTCTAACACATGCCATTTGAGGTAGAACGTAGTAATTAACCATTTCACACTACCACCGACAGTCTCTACGTTCTACCTCAAACCGCAAGTCTTAGAACGAGAAAGGTATATAGTTTGACGAATAGTATAAATATAAGCGCTAACCTATAACTGAACATTATTCATTTTATGAACTATATTTTTATATCTTTAAAATTCAATCATACTGCAAAAGAATGATTAGGAAAACTAACATGTCCAAATTGTAGCGAAGAACATAAATTAAAAGATTGTAATTGTATAAAGGAAAATTTTAAGTGTATAAACTGCATAAACTGGAATCCTACTAATAAGGGAAGTATTAATGTTTACTATTTATCATTAATCAAAGACTGCAATTGTTACGTTAAAAATGTTAGTAAGTATATGCTTAATATTAATTATAAATTATGGAAAGAAACAACTTTGCTTTAAGTTTTGAACAATCCTTAAAAATTATATAACCTTGATTCAAAAACCATATATTAAAAACCAGGTGAATGCTAGTGATTACAGGACTGGCTGGCAAATTACTAAAAAATATGTGGGGTATTTTTATGTCTTTGAAATATTTAACTGTTTTATAAATAGCTAATAAAAACGGACCCTAGTGACCCCTCCCTCTGCCGCTGGATTTCTCCTAAAATTTAGCCAGCTCTAAGCCAAATTAAAACAAGCTTAAATACAAAATTTTAAGTACGTAGGTATTTCCTTTTGGAGTTATCGTGCATACTAACATACATCCACACAGAGACACACGCACGCGCACACTCGCATGCACGTACGCACACACACACACACACACGCACACACGCACGCACGCACGCACGCCGTACGCACACACGCACGCACGCACGCAGGCACGCACGCACGCACGCGTGCGCACACACACACACACACACACACACACACACACACACACACACACACACACACACACACACACACACACACACACACACGGACACGGACACGGACACGGACACGGACACAGAAGCAGACGCAGACGCAGACGCAGGCGCAGACGCAGACGCAGACGCAGACGCAGGCGCAGGCGCGGACGCAGACGCAGACGCAGACGCAGCGGCAGACGCAGACGCAGACGCAGACGCAGACGCAGACGCAGACGCAGACGAAGACGCAGACGCAGACGCAGTCGCAGGCGCAGGCGCAGACGCAGACGCAGACGCAGACGCAGACGCAGACACAGAGACACGCAGACACGCAGACACGCAGACGCGCAGACGCGCAGACACGCAGACACGCAGACGCGCAGACGCGCAGACGCGCAGAGTCTCAGACGCGCAGACGCGCAGACACGCAGACACGCAGACACGCAGACACGCAGACACGCAGACACGCAGACACGCAGACACGCACACGCACACACGCACACACGCACACACGCACACACGCACACACGCACACACGCACACTCGCACACTCGCACACACGCACACACGCACACACGCACACACGCACACCCACACCCACACCCACACACCCCATGGTCGATCATGACGAAACTTGGCCAAAAGTTGCAAAGTGAGCTAATAAGTCGATTTAGCGATAGTGAAAAAAAGTCGATTGCATAAACTTCTATATCTACATATGTGCATGTAGGTTGAAAGTTAAAAATAGATATGTCGCTTATCTTTCAAGATAATTATGGGCTGTTTCATATCATTTTTAAGCAAATTTCGCACCCTTTCAAATACAGTAGGAGTATGTGTATGTTATATCAGTAACACGAGAAATGTTTTCAATTGCCGGAAAAAACAGAAATTGTATTTTCGTCAGGATAATATCGTTTCATTAGCGCAAATGTACAAAGTTTATTTCCAAAATCCTAAGTTTCTAACCAAAATAGTTAGAAAGTTATAACAATATCAATATTAAATATTTGAAGAGTCATATCTCCGATACTAGTAACTTTAGATGCAGAAGGTTAGTTGAATTCATAAGAGTGTCTGGTTTCCTAGAAAGCATAAAAAATGCTTGGAGAGAATTTTGAATAAATCAAACCTCTAACCTAGCAATTAACATGTCATACGAAAGAAACCAAAAACCTTATAACACATATCTATTCGATCTGTACGAACGGAAAATTTTTCAAAGAACCTTATAGTGATTAACTAGGCATATCATTTGAAACTTTTATCAAATTGTATTATTCGAGTTATGATGGCTAATTTCAATTTCTATGTATTAAACAATTATAGTTGACTAACTGAGGCATATTCATATTTTGTAAATTTTAAAAATTGAAAAATTGTATTTCATTCGAGATTAATACTATGGGCTGAATTTCAAAGTTTAAAACTATTAAGCAGTAGTTTTAAATAATATATAATTAAGTTAATTCGTCATAGATTTGAATGTTAAAATGTAAAAAAAATTACAATATTTCATTAGAAAAAGTGAAAATTAATTCAAATGAATTAAACATAAAGAGATTAAAATATCTTTATCAATATTGAAATGTTATTAACAAAAATATAATGAATTTAATTAATTTTAATTTAATTTCAACTACTTATGTTAAATTATAGTGCTGTAGTAATTTAACATATAATTGGTAAAGTATTTGCTGTTAAATTACCACAGCACTATAATTGGACATAAGTAGTTGAAATCAAATTAAAATTAAAAATTACAAAGAACGTTCTGCATTGTGCTTTTCATAGTTAATAACACTTCCATTATTGATAAAGATATCTCTTTGTTAGATTTAACTGGGTTATTTTATTTGATGTGATGTTTGGATTTCTGAATGCTTCTATGATTTTCAAATTGAGGTTTTTCACAACTTTACACTTACATCCTAACTCGATTAAATTTTGTTAAAT
Organism: Vesta saturnalis; assembly: GCA_036346205.1. Taxonomy (NCBI): domain Eukaryota; kingdom Metazoa; phylum Arthropoda; class Insecta; order Coleoptera; family Lampyridae; genus Vesta; species Vesta saturnalis. The sequence continues at coordinate 1,003,571 of JARFJB010000967.1, forward strand.
GTGTTTTTTGGCTGACAAATTTCATTGTTAGCTTTCGTCGTAGAGAGTGTTCTGGTTTGTCATCTTTGAGGCAGTTTAACAATATTTAATTTTTGTGACCTAGTTATTCTTTACTAAAAATTTTATAGTTGGCTTTATACGTCTCTCAAACTGTTATATTAATAGCAGGCTTATGTTTATGTTTTAATTTTTCAAATTTGACAAAATTGTTTACTACATCTTTAACAATTTTTAACAAACATTACTACTGACGAAGATAACTGTAAGTGTTATCGAAACGTTTAGATTGTATAATTTAAAGTACACCATTAAAAAACCCCAAAAAAGATAAGTATTTTATTATGAGTATTAATGGTGAAAGTTTAAATTTTCATATTTCAATCTTCTATGTTTAAACTTGAAAATTTGCCCCCAAAATAACACCCTTATTTTCACCCCCTGTATACCTATTGCGTTTTAAAGCTTGTTTTGTCGACACCATTTTCTCGCTGGCATTCATTCCAAATTTCATCAAAATCGTCCGTATAAAGTCGACTGGCGAGCGACCACAGACACATAGACATTTTGAAAAATTTTCTAAAATTTTTTTTCTGGTTCAGCGAGTTGTGAAACATCAAAATAACGCAATAATGATTGAAAATAACTCAGCAATTTTAAAGAGTCAAGTCAAGTGTAGAAATTACATACTATAATATTAATTTTATAGCATTAAATTTATGTCTGAATACCAATCAACACATAAACAAAAAACTTAATAAAACTTAAAACGTTTTAGAATTTTATAAAAAAAAAATAAACTGTGTAATTGATGTTCTAGACATTGGTTTGATAATTTAACAAATAATAGAAGTAAAATTATAAAAAAAATTTTGATTATAAATGAGTTGCTACTTTTGAAGCTATATCAGGTAAAAGTTGTATTGATTTAACTATTACGAACCACTCTTTTATAAATTTACTAAAAGATTGAGGCATTGAAAGTTGTTCAGATCATAAAATTATAATACTTAAAATAATATATATAAATACACCGAAGAACCAAAAGTGTAGAAAAAAGTTTATTATTGAAGATAATTATTGGGTTAATTTGGCTATAAATATTAAAATAAATTATTTTAGATAAAGACATATTGTTACAGGTCAAACGTTCATTAGGGCATCAGCACTTAAAGGCAATGTGCTGACAACGGAATACATCAGTGGTGTGGGCGGGGTTCTTACTCAATGCTGCAAGTGGGCACTAGTCACAACACCCTAACGTCAAAATCGTGAAAAAAGTCACAAAGGAGTTAGATACATTTATAGCGGGAAAACGTCATGAACTAGATCTAGTAATGGCCTAATAGGAAACCACTCAGAATAAAATACTCTCCTCCTGAAAATTCTACTCCAAAAATGCTACTCCAAAAATTATACATAAAGTTCACCTAAACCTCAATAAAATCCGCAAAGTTGCGATAATAAAACTAAAACTCATCAAACATTTCGATAAACTTCAACGTCAAAATTACTGGCTCAAATAACCAGCAAAACTGATCAATACGGTAATTAGCTATTAATCAACAATACGTCACAACAAAACTAAACGCGATCAAAAATTTACGAAGTCCTAAAAGTTACTAAACGTCAATATTGGGACCGTAATTCCTAAATTCTAAAAATGCACATGTACGACAACAAATAAATAAACTAGTACTTGCATGCTAGCTGTTCGGTCAACGACCTATTTACTGTATAATAACGTCTTTTGAACTGACTTATTACCAAAATCAAATCGAGAAATTCTAATTAGTCATTACGTTAAAATTTTCCTTAAAGAACAGTTGTGTAAATCAACAGATACCACCAATAAATTATTCATGAATTTAGAATGTAATCCAAAATAACTAAACTTGTAAATTTTGAAAGAACCTGAAAATATTAGCGTTGTGAGTAAAGATTAAGATTACAAAATATACACGTTTAAAGAAAAATACTCAATGTATAAACGCTATTCTAGGATTCATTTAGTTATCTGATTCAACAGGACAGGGCATAGCTAATGTTGTAATGGATTTTTTGAAGACTCACTGCATTTGTTTAGATGATCTAAGAGAACCGTGTTACGATAATGGTGTGAACATGAAGGGTCGCAGTAATGGAGTGCAAAAAAATTCTTGACTTATACTCTAGAGCTTTATATGTACCTTGTGTAGCCCACAGTTTGAAGTTGGTTAAATTTAGCTATACGTTTTATTCTCCGCATTGAGTAAACTTTAGCAGGTATTAAAAGATGAAATCCCTACTTTAACATTAAACCCCCATTTGGATACTAGGTGGGAAAGCAGAATTGATGCACTAACAGTTTTAGGCACAATTTATATAGATAAAATATATGATGCTAATACGCTCTATCCGGTAATGCAAGAGATTCTGATACAAGGAATGTTCTTTAGTGTTAAAAATGAAATCTCTTGAGTTCATATCTCCATAGAAATGTGGTATAACGTTTTAGTCAAAATCAACGTCGTAAGCAAAACAATGCAGGAAACAAGTCATGATTTACCGAATATTATGTTAATACTACCACAAACTAAGGCATACTTACATGGTATTAGATCAGATAAAGTAGTTAATAATATTTTAGAAGAGGCGAAAAATATTACCGAGAATATCGATTGCGACCCTTCATTTCCACCACTTATTACTATTAGAACTCGAACGAAATAACGATTATTTCATCATGAGATCAAGGATGAGACTTATTTAAAATTAATTTTTGTTATGTGATATTACACACTTAACAAAAATCGAAGAAAGGTCTTTAAAATGTAAATCTTTAGAGAACACATTATTTGATCCATCTAAAAATTAAATTAAATTACCGCATTAAACGTTATTCAATATCTGTTTAATCTTATCTATCTGTTTAAAAATGTAGTAATTGCTATAAAAACCTCTTTAACATTATCGGTAGTATAATGAGCGGATGACATCACAATCAAAAGGGGTGGGGATAAGAGTGGGGGCCACGTGACTCCCTTCCCCCATGTGGCCACGTCCCATTACAGCTGATTGGTTGTGAGCGCGTTCTGATTAGAGGACCTAAGGATAGGCCACGCCCCCTGGTTTCCGATTGGTCCGTTTTGGTGACATTTTTGCTTTTACCCCCATTTCTTTTTTGGTAACCATTTTGTTGGGCGTAGATTATGGACTATTTTTGTTTTGACCGTCGTTTTCGTTTTCTCGGCCTTTTTGAAATTATTATGTTGGGAAAACTTAAAATTTGAAATAGTGTTCTGATAATGGGGACCCGGTTCCATCTCGTAAGACAGCTTTAGGACTCCAGAATTTGCTCTCGGGTCTTCGTCTCTTTCTTCGCGCCCGCTTCTTTGCCATTGCGGGAAAACTTGAAATCTGAAATAGTGTTATGATAAGGGCGCCCGATTGCATCTATTAAGACTGCTACAGGACTCCGGAACCTGCTTTCGTGTGTGTCCCTTGTCGGGTCCCCTGATTGATTGTGATGCCATCTACTGGTATATTTTTAAAACTAATGAATGTTTCCTGTAATAATCGTGGCTCCACCTAGTAGTAGTATATTTAACTATTGTAGCGGGGAATTTGAAATAGTATTCTAATAGGGGGACTGCATACTAACTCACACGACACCATTAGGACTCGTAAGCTTGTCACAGTCTTAGCCCCGCAGTATCGCCTCCTTGTTCGGTTTAGCCCAATCCAGTTGTGTATTTTGTAAAAAGCTGATATTAGTTTTCACTAATAGAATCTGATCGTGGTTCCATCTGGCGGTAGTAAGTATGAAAATGTAAACTTTCACCATTATCACACATAATAAAATACTTATCTTTTTTGGGTTTTTTAATGATGTATTTTAAATTATATAATCTAAACGTTTGGATAACACTTACAGTTATCTTCGTCAGCAGTAATATCTGTTAAAATTGTTTACAACATTTTTAACAATTTTAACAGATATTACTACTGACGAAGGTAACTGTAAGTGTTATCGAAACGTTTAGATTGTAGAATTTAAAATACACCATTAAAAACCCAAAAAAAGATAAGTATATTATTATTATAAAAGTAGATCAAGGCTGCGGGAAAACTTAAAACTTGAAATAGCATTCCGAAACTAGGGTCTCATGGAAGATGTCCTGTAATTGATTTACCCCTAATAAAAGGTTAAGGGAATTTTAATAATTTATTATGAGTAAACCAATACCTATAAAACTTGATTTTATAAAACGGATCAATTCATTAATAATAATACACAGATACGGACGTGGGTTTATTAATTACATAACACCACTATTTTTAAGATTACGTAAAACTATATCTCATGTATTAGCAGCACCATCATCCCCTTCCTTATCTGTTAGATCTACAGTTATCTCTCCTTTTTCCTCAGGCGTCTCAATGTCTGCGCTAACACCAACTTTGCCCCCGTTCTCAGCCTTGCTTTCTTCATCTTCTTCTGCAGCTTCATCATCTTCAGGTGCGTTTTATTTTATCCAATTTTCACCATTACGCACATTACGATTTAAGGTAAATATGTATGTACAGATCGAGTGAAGGTTTACAACAGGTTTATGCCAGTTAACTGAGATGAGACGAGATGGTGCTGACGAATGTTTGATTCAATAGTAAATCATTTGAGTTTTCATTTCAACATACATATCAACCTGCTGAACACCTTAATTGTGCGTTTATAGTGATACGTTAAGATTACACACACACCATCCACTTGTGCTACCACCCAAATTAACGTGTGTCGCTATTGTCAAGTTTTGCGTACAGTAATAAAGACGTTTGCAGTTAAATTAGTAAAAATTCCTGTACAATAACAAAAGAGTTTTACTAGTGTGGTGTCATGTATTATATGTAATGTATTAAAATATATATTCAAAATTAAGGTCACCGTGTTAAGATATAAATAAGGAAAAGGAATGGGAATGGATTCAAGGATGGTCACGTTGCTGCTGAATGAGATTTTTAAATAAGTTACAAGAAATTAAACTGGGTAAAATAGACCCTGTGCGTTGAAATAATAAGGCTATGTGCAGGCCACGTAATCGTAAGGAAGGGTGTCATAACCATCCTCCTTTCTACGACGTTTACTGCACTGCACCTGACAAATTTTGCTCTCTGGCTTTGATACAACATTGTATGCAGGGGTTCTAACAATTTTACGGTCTGTACGCGCATACACAGGTTGGATGCCATTTAACACTAAAGACTTTAGTGTTTCGAAATTAATTAGCTGGCAATTCTTATATTGCACAATTTCATCTACGGACATCAGTCCACTCTCGAAAATATTTAGAAATGTTAAAATTACTAAACTCGACATTGTAGCACAGCTTTTAACAAGATGTGTGAAGTTTACATGAAATTAAGCAAAATGATACATTGATCTAATTACAGTTTTTGTATGAACAGGTTTAAACAGGAAAACAAGCCACTCAAAGAACGTAAACATCGTAATTGTATTTCAAAGACCTTTCACCTTATATGTTATTAACTTGTTTTCCTAAAACGTCTTAGAAATTTTTTGTAGATAACGCGATATTATGAATTGTTTTCAAAAGCATTCTTATAACCAATATTATATTTTGTCTTAATCTGTGAGTCGTTTAATATCAAACAATTTTTGTGTTCTCCTTTGTATGAGTCACCAAATCAACATTTGAAATCAACATCTTAGACTTGCAACGTGAAGCTTGTTTCGCCAAAATATAGCAATTGTCTTATCAGTGAATGTTATTTTGAAGTAGAAATATACAATCGGGTTTCTCTGCTGACAGGTTACATGAAGAGTTTGATAGACAATTAATCGAAGGTTGTGATTATAATTCACATCTTACGCAATGTATTTATTCGCTTACATTGTATCTCTAAGCTAATGCTCAGATATTTTTATTTCAAACGAAGACCCGTGGAAATTCAAAACTCACAACAAATAACATAGTGGCATTTCAAATTTTATCCATTAAAATTGCACGAATCTTCCATTAGTTTTAAAAATATTCCATTAGATGAGACCCAACTGTTTTTCTTGCTTGCTTGACGTATTTACAGTGGATTATTAGCTTATTTTGTTCCGGGGTTGCGTGACTCGATTGTTTATTTATTCATAGGTTGTACAGTATTTGTACTATCACATATTTTATTGGTTACACCAATTTCTTGAACCATCTGGTGTTGCGGTTATTCAGATCCACATTTTGAAACCTTCTTTGAACACCATAAATTTCTAGATCCCATTTTAACCTTTTTATCTTGAACAGTAACACGTCTATTTTTGCAGCAGCTGTTTTAGGAATACCTTCTCACATACTTACTGAAAGTCTTTTAAACCACAGTTAATTTATACCCGCGTAATGTGAAAGTTGACCTCGACGAAAACCCTTGATGCGCTGCAGGTACTAACATCCTAGGACAAGTTTTGGGGTCTTAGGGGTCTTTTGTGAGTTGGTATAAAGTCCCAGCATTAAAATACTACTTTCAAATTGCAATGCGTGTATGACTCCAGGGCAGGTTTTGGAAGCCTAATGCTTATGAGTTGACATACGGCTCGAGTATTAAGATGGTATTTCAAATGTAGGTTTTCCCTTCATAACAATTACAGAAATCGATATCTACTTTTAGAATATATCAGTAGATGGAGCCACGGAGAATGTTAACAAACTTTAGGCTTTCCCGCCTTCCGTTACTTTTAAAATATACCGTTTGATGAACCTATACAGAAATCTGCAATTAGCCTTTTTACAAAATACACAACTAGATGGCGTCACAAACAAACAAGTAAGGGGCCACTGCAGTGGGGCTAAGACTCTGTGTCAAGTTTAACAGTCCTAATATTGTCTTATGCGGCCACCATACTATTTCAAATTCTCAGCCATAACAGTTAAATATACCTTCAAAATATACTACTAGGTGGGGCCACGATCAACCTCTCTTACATAAAACACTCATTAGTCTTAAAAATACACCAGTAGATGGCGTGACAAATAATCAGGTGCCCCGACAAGGAGCGAAGACCTGAGAACACGTTCCGGAGACCTGTCTTTGTCTTATGAGGTAGTAAGGGGGCCGCCTTATAAGAATACTATCTCAAATGTCAAGTTTTCCCGTCATAGCAAACAAGGGGACCCACAAGGGGGCGAAGGCCCGACAAGGAGCTAAGACCTGAAAGCAAGTTCAGGAGCCCTGTAACTGTTTTATGAGGTAGAATAAGGGATCGCTATTAGGGTACTATTTCAAGTTTCAAGTTTTTCCTCTGTAACAATTAAAAAAATGACAGACAAACCAAGAATGTACGCCAAAACAAAAATGGGCGTCAAAGCAAAAATGGCCACCAAAACGGACCAATCAGAAAGCAGGGGGCATGGCTTATCCTTAAGCTCAGAACGCTCGGCCAGGGGTGTATGCGCGCGCACGAGCAATCAGCTGGGAGTGGGCGTGGACACTCTTATCTCCGCCCATTTTTATTGTGACGTCATACGACTAAAGGTGGTGGGGAATTACTGGGCTCATTCTACTACCGGTAACAGTTGCTAGCGATGAGAAGAGTTTTTCGAAACTTTAGTAAAAAATTATTTGCGATCAACAATGCGCCAAGAAAAGTTTTCAGACTTACCTATTATTAGTGCAGAAAAGACAAAAGATATAAATGTATCCGATATTATTTCAGAATTTGCAAGGAATGCGAAGTTTATTTAAATTTTTCATAATAGAAATGTATTAACAAACATAAGTATTAAATAGTACAGGGTCGACAGGGACGTATGGTGTTTTTGAGATGAATGCCACGTTTATTTTCAAACCAATTTTAAAATCTAATTTTTTTGTAAATTACTGAAACATTGCAATTTGCAAAAAATAAAAACAATTACATCAAGATAAAAGAATATAATCAAAAAGTAATCAACTGTGAAAAATTACGTCAAAATAAAACAAATCAACTGCGAAAAATCATCTAATCAGTTAGATGGCTCCCATTTTTGTGGACGCATTCTTGTAGACGGGTGGCAAAATTTTCTACACATCTTCCAAGCATGCACATGGAATCCTTTGAATTTCCTGCGTTATGTTTTCAGAAAGCACTTCAAGAGTACGTGGTTTACTTATGTAAAGCTGAACTTTTAGGTAGTCCCATAAAAGGTAGTCACAAGGCTATAGGTCCGGTGATCGAGGAGGCCACTCCACATCCCCATGCAAAGAAATCAGGCGTCCTAGGAAATGCTGTCTTAAGAAAGCCATGGTTGCTCTTGATGAATGGCAAGTCGCTCCATCTTGTTGATACCAAACTGTGTTGAGATCGATTTTTTGTCTTCTAATTTCTGACAGGAAATCATCACGCAACATGGTAATGTAGCGATATGAGTTAACAGTCACTGTTCGTCCGTCTTCACGAAAAAGATAAGGCCCAATAATGCATGTTCGAGATACACCTCACCAAACAGTTATTTTCTCGCTGTTCAGAGGTTTCTGGTGCAGTTGTTGAGGCTATCCTGTAACGAAAATGTTTGTTTACCATCCCCGATAAATTAAATTGGGTTTCGTCACTCATGATCAAAACGATATCGTCCGTCAACATTTCCGACATCGCTTCTGCGAACCTGTGTCGTCTCATGAACTCGTTTTGCAGCAGGTTTTGAACAATCATAATCTTATACGGATGAAATTGAAGGTCCAAGTGTAAGATTCTGCCACCTGACCTGTCTGTCTGACATCTAAAGAGTGCGTGCGCGACGTATCGCTGAATGACGAGGGCTGACTTCCATCGCTTGTCGCACTCTTTCAAAGTCTTTCGGAGTACGTACAGTTCGATCACCTCCCCATGAATTCCCCGGTCTGAAAGACCCTGTTGTTTGAAAGTTATTCACCCTCTCCATAATGCCATGACGACCAACACTAAAATGGTTTCGAAATCGTCGTTGTGTCAACACCACAGGACGAACCGTGTCAATGAACCTGTTATAAATAAAAACGCGATGTGCTACAGAACAAACCTCAATTTTTACTAAAATGGCATATGTCATCGAGTAGATGTCAAACATTTTGAAAACAGTGTAATCACGCAAGCGCGCGTAACAGTCATTTCACAAACACCATACACCCCTGACTATTGTTTTTTTATTTTTTGCAAAGGGCAATGTTTCAGTAATTTTGAAAAAAATTAATTTTAAAATTGGTTTGAAAATAAATGTGTGACAGTAATTTCAAAAACACCATACCTCCCTGCCGGACCCTGCATAAATATCTATTCATGTTAATTTAAATATATTGTACTTACATAATTGAAGTACATTACTAATATAAATTGTATTAAATATGTGGACTGTGATGTTCAACATTTCTTCCCATTTATACCAATGCTCTATTGTTTCGTCAGTATATCGCACACAATTAGCCCATAATGATTTAAATTAAAAGAGTTTACTTGCCGACGATTAGGTGAATTGATCTCTTTAATGTATGGTTTAAGAAATTTAATTCGCATTTCTGCGTTGTAACTTTTTTCCAATAAAGCTCTACGGTGGAGTCTTTTTTGCGATTGGATTGCACGATGAAGACTTCCGTCATTTATTAATATGTGACTGTTACGAATTTCTACATTTGAACTTGCAACTGTCACATGTTTTTCTGTAAATAAATTAGTTTGTCAAACATGTGTAAAACATTGTGATGTAATATTACTCACTTTGTGTATACATACCCGTATAACTTATTCCTTACGCCCATTTTGGATGTTTCAAGCAGATTTTGTTTTTTTTTCGTGGTCGTTTTTACCCGGATTTGTTAAAACAGGTTTAGATGCAGCTCGAGACTTGATATCTCTCACCTTCTTCTCAGATATACCCAAGGCGCTTGTCACACGCTGTAATTTCGTGATTGTAATGAATTAAGATATAAACACTTAATTTCATACCATTGACTATAAACTTATTGTCTATCGTAATACTTACTTCTTAGACAGCAGATACTGCTGCAGATACCAATTGTGTTAACATTTTGGTTTCACTTATTATGTTCGGGTCACTATGACCCGGGAACCTATAATTTTATTATCGTTAAGTTAATATATACATTTAATTGTTACAGTCTTGACGTACATGATCTTTACATAGGTATTTTAAGCAATTACAACATTCCATATTAGTTTAATTATTATTTGAAGAGGGACAAAAATTACATCTTTTACGCTTGATTGTAGTTGGTTGTTCCCTTACTTCGGCATCACTGGTTGAAGAACGTGACTTCACAACCATTTCAGCTGCAGGAATATTTCGAAGAAGACGTTTTCTTTCTTGTGATAATGGAGAGGACAAGGAATTACATAGTTCTTCAAGAAATAGTCGCCGTTTTGTAAGTTTTCTAGCATTCCAGGTTGGAGTTATTTCGCACCACAGAACATAAGAGTTGTAAGCTGAAACGTCCATGATATTGTAAAGGATAGTCATTGACCATCTTTTAGTTTGCGGTCTGCATGTGTATGTTATTATTAACCTTTCGCGACTAACATGCCTCGCTGAGACACATAAGCTAACATCGGTCTCAGAGACCGACCAAAAAAAAAATAATTTCCAGTGAAAAAAAATACGTGTTAGCGGTTTTCTGTTTAAAGTGGGGTAATAAAAACACAGTAACAAACTAAACAAGTCGAAAAAAAAATACTAAATTAAAAGAACATACTGAACTAAAAACTAACATTTTCTATTTGGAAAAAACTAAGTATAAAAGTATTGTTAAAGCATTAATAAGTAATAAAAAAATAGCAAAAGATAGAAACAGTAGTCGTGGAACTGGATCTTAAAACATAGTCTATTGCCTGTTTTCTACGCATTCTCGACAAATTGGAGTTAAATGCTCCAAACACATGTACTTTCTACATCTGTGGCAACTGTATCTGGTCTTTCTGCTTTTGTTGGAGGAACAGTAAAAGCATCGTCCTTGTGTTGGATTCGCTGGAGGTTCCTGTTCAATATCTGGAATATTATAGATATCTTGAATTCTCAATCTGATTGTTCTTGGCAAGGATGTTGAGTTCAGGCGTTTTTTTATATAAGCTTCGACTAACTGATACCCCAAACTTTCTAGGAATGATCTTCTAGATAGTTTTTCTTGGTTATTATTTTTATGTATAACATAAGAGTTGATACCGGCCACATTTAATGTACCGTAAAAAATTACCATTGGCCAGCGTCGTGTAATTCGCGCACAGTTGTAAGCTACACACAGCTTGTTCACCGTGTCGACACCAGCTTTCGTTTGATTATAGTCAATAATCATTTCTGGTTTACCTGTGTCTTTGTCCACAGCATCATCTCGATGCATAGTAGAGAGAATAAACACATTTTTGTTACGCCTTGGAATATAAGAGACCAAAGTACATTTTTCTTGGAAGGCAAACATGGTAGATTTTTTAGGCCTCTTTATTTTCATGTCTTCTGGAATTTGAGGTTTATTTTGTCTTAAAGTGCCCAAAACGGTTAATTTATATTCATTAAGAAGGGTGGTGGCTAAATCAGTACTTGTAAAAAAATTATCCATAGTTACATTCCGTTTTGATCCCCAAATTAGTTCACACAACCTTGGCACCAGAGCAATGTTGGATGTATTTAGTTTATATGGACCTATTGGCTGTTGTCCAACATATATTTCCATTTTGGCAGTGTAAAACATTTTCGCATCCACCCAAGAATATACCTTTAGTCCATATTTATTGGGTTTCGACGGAATATATACTCTAGAAACCACAGCGTCCTCTAAAAGCCCATGACATTTCGTCAACAGTAGCATACTGTGAGAGAGAAAAGTATTTAGGAAGATTTTTGTTAAACTCGTCGAAATATTCTCTTACTGTTGCTAACTTGTCTTCTTTTTGCCTTACTTGCCTCGTTGTTTTGTTGTCCAAACGAATATTTTGAAGCAAAAATTTGAATCTTTCTAGTGACATTGTCAAACTAAATATTTCTAATCCCAAACCATTCGTTCTGAAAAGATCAATAATATTTTCATGATTACTCTTTCTTTTGCCGGCAATATAAAGCAGTCCGAGTAGAGCTTTAAGTTCATCAATGTCAGTTGGTCTTGGTGTTCGATACTCTTCAGAATATTGTTTTAATTCAATATGGATATTAGTATAGTAAACAATTTTCTCCATCATATCATTTGTAAGAAACAAGCTCCATAGTTCAATCGGTGTTTTCTTCTGCTTAGCTTCGCCATTCACTGCTGGAAATTGGGTAATAATGTTATCAGCACGAACATTTGGACTTTTCCCCAAATGTTTTTTCCACCTAGTTCCATCTTGCTCTGTACCTGAGTTCTCATGTTGAATTTCTAATTTATCTTTTTCTATACTAGAATCACAATCGCAAGCTTCTTCTAAATCAGTTTCGACTTCATCGAAATATTGCAAAAGCCTTCTCTGTTCCTTTTCATAATCATCTGCAGCCATTTTCTATAAAAAAATTTAAAAAATCAGATAAATTATCTTAAATAACGTATTAAAAATATCCAACTTACTTTTTGTGTTTATGATAATCACTCACTTCGTAACTAACATCCGTCTCCTAGACCGACTTTGAAAATAACTTTGAACAGACGCACGTTAAAGACTTGACAAATCGACACCAACTAAAGGTTCTTGGGTTAGGAAGGTATCGGGGAGGGCTCGGTCCGGATCGCGACTGATTCGGAAATATTCGAGAAAGATTGTTGATTCGGTCTCACAGACCGTATGTTAGTCGCGGAAGGTTAACTTGTCTAACGTGTCTATAGCACCTTTAGTTTTGTTGTAATTTAAGATCAGAAACGCTTTTTATGATCTTGGTTACACACTCCGTTATCGTGGTCCATGGTGCACATGAGCGTAACATTTTTATTCTGTTTCGGAATACAGGAAACTATCGATGTAAAATTTTGTAGAAAGAACTTCTTTCCAGTTGCAGACCAATGCGGCTGGCAAATCCGGTTTATTTTTGCGAATAGTGCCAAGCATGGTTATTTTTCTTTTCAATGGCATCTGCCCCAGATCGTACGAGGTAGAAAAATTATCACACGTTAGGTTGTGACCTTTTAGACCATAAGTAAGATCTAGCACAATTCTTTTATCTTGACTGCCCTCTGGAGGTTTACCTTCTTTTTTCCCGAGGTGAACTTGCATGTTATATTCATAAGCAGTTACAGAATCGCATAAAGTCCAAATATTGACTCCGTATTTAGCAAGTTTATTCGCTATGTACTATCTAAAAGGACAACGGACTCTAAACGGTACCAGTTGCTCATCTACTGTTACATTTTCGTATGGGAGCTAATTTATCAGTTTGGCGTCGTTGTGATCGAGTTTTTTATCGTCAAAGCGAATTATTTGTGCAATTACATGAAATCGTTGTAGAAACATCGTAGCTATGAATATAGGACTTCCTACATTTCCGTCCTACAGACTTTCTGTTGCCTCTCCATGAGATTAACCTGTTCGCGACGGGGCCAAGAATCGCAACGCGCGCGCTACGGCCGGCGTCGGGAGAAAATATCAGGAACACAGTTTTATTGCTTTTTGTTCATATCTTCAATTATATTATAATTATTAATTGTTACAAATGATAAAAAAAATTGTTGTATGGATATTTCAACGAACTAAACAAATTATAAGTAAAAAAGTTGGTTTTGCTAATATTTGCTCAAAGTGTGGTTATTTTTGAAACATGGAACCCCACAGAGAGCTACATTACATTCTTCGCAACAAAAGGTAGTATTGTTGCGTTTTCGTGGCCCTAAATTTGTATTGGCGCACACGTGACATCTGTGTTGTGATCTACCTTTCTTAGCTGTTTGTGAAATTTGTGATGTCTTTGAACCAGTCTGAAAGGGTTGTTTGGAATGTTGCATTGAATTTTTCAATCAATGAATCAGATATTGGTCTAATTTTTCCTAATGAATCTGCGCCGTCTAGAGTGCATTATTCACAAAATGTAAACCACGCAAAATTGTTTCAAATCGGTCCCTGGCAAAAAGGGGGTTGCAATGCTTGTTTTTCTTGACCAATAATCTCTAATCGTTTTTGTTATCCACCAATCCAAAAAGAATTGTCAGCTAATTCGGCATTTGGCTGAATGCCGCAATTGGTTTCATCGAAAGGGTAATCGCAGGGAGTGAAATTGGAACTGTGTACCCACTACCCATTGGAAATGATCGTCGCCGACGCCGTCTTCATTGTCAACAATTTTTTCGATATCCGGTAAAGTATTATCAACTACAACATGTATTGACGGAAACTTATGCGTACTACAAAAAATATTTCTTACCTTCGTCGATATCCACCACTATATCATTTCCTTCACTTTCTAAATATTCGGAACCACTATCAATATAGTCTGATCATAATTATCATCGTCATCAATTGGATTCGCCAATTCATCCAGTTCTTTTGGTGTTAGTTTACGTTTTCTATCCATTTTCAATCAAAATCACATCAATCACATGTAACACGTAAAACACGAAACAAAAACGTTCTGTGCATTACGCAAATTTTACACATGGGCGCAGGCGCAACTTAACGTACAGATACGGCAGCCGGCACTCAGTCATGACAAATTCGATGTATAACGTACCATTACGTCAAAAAACAGTCAGCGGTAGTTAAATCGAAAATGTATAGATACGTTATGAGGCTATCAAAATGCACACTTTCTAAATGTCGCGTACGTCATCCGGTTAGGCCATATACTTCAAATAAAATAAGTACGTCACTCGGCCAGCTGTGACGTTTTCAGAAAACGTACATCTACGTCACCCGCCGTGAAAAGGTTAATACACTCCAGCTAGAAACAGTAGGCCAAAACATGCTTCTAGTTAAACTAATGTTAGTTCTTGAAACGTGTGGCCACAAAGTCTTTTGCCTTCGAAATTTTACATTTTCAAAATTAGGTTTACCATTTACCACTTCATCATCCGATTCGCTATTATATACCTCGGTTTCGCACAAATGGTCTTCTTCTTCAGCAGCATTAGAATCACTATCAGAAACACACCAAGGTTTCTCAAGCTCACTATCCGTAAGCACTCTCTCAGTACACATTTTCAATAATAAATTTCAATTGTTAGGTATTTCTTATTAGAGTATAGCATCAAACTTAATATTTACTACGAAACTAACACACAGACAAGTCTCAAGAGGAATGAACTTGTTTACCGGTACGCAAATAACGCAAACAATATGCGCAAAATTCCGTAATAATGTAAGTTATTCATATTTATGAAAATAAAACAAAACTAATAAAATACATTCGTCTATGATAATAATCTGCTCTCGTTCTTCTAATTTGAACTACACAAATCACCGGGTTATATGGTATAAACACAGTGAGTGTAACAAACGTATTTAAAAAAAAACTAATTATAATTTTTTAATATCAATCTAGGTACACCGCTATTAGAGTAATGAAATAAAAGTCATGCAGTGGCAACGAAATATTTAAATAAATTAACGAATTATGCACATTAGAGGAACGCGATTGGATCATATTGACCCGAACACAACAGGAGGGGTTATATGAGAAGACAACATAAGCAAATTGGATAGCTTAATTTATAAATTAATGACGTAGCGGTAAATACTCCTGGCGAGGATAATAATAACATTTGATTACTTAGTAAAATATGTTTACATCTTTTTGGAAAGCGTTAAATCACACACTATCTCGTATATCACCTAAATTGAAGTGATTTGGTAAACCACATACCTAATTACACTTTTGAGCTTTAAATTTTGATTGCACTAAAATTATAATTTATTGCAAATAGTATATCAGGTTCTCTTGAGATAAGCGCAGTCACAAAAACATCTAATCTTACTTCACTGTCATTAACATCAACGTCTATTGAATTATTTCAAATTACTGATAAAATTAGATCATCCTCAGAAACGGAGAGAAACTACATGTAGGTCTAATCAATACCTAAGAGAGTAATAACTTAGGAAATGTGTTTGCCTAACGTATAAACAACTTGTACGTTTTATTCTAAATGTATCGTACTAATTTCTTTCAAACACAAACCTTTAGAAGTAAAATAAAATGGTGTTGGAATAAGAATAAGAATGGATGCGGAACATTTATATTTAAAGGTGTATAATAATCGAGGTAACCAAGAAAAGCTCTTCTAGACAATGTGCAATAACTGTATTATCCTAAAATGTATGTCATTGTAAATTCCTTTGTGTAGGACTTTTAAAAAAGAAGCCTTTTTAATACTTATTTTAACGTAAATATATCTTCTAGGTAAAAGAGGTTACAATTCCAATTATATTTTTAATGGGGGATTAGGGAAGTGACAGTTTTAAGAAAACTTTTTTCAAACTTAAATTTGTTCCTTTAACTCAAAATGATTATTAGTATGATTAAAGTATGAATAGAGCACATTTCAAAAGTATATGTGTATAAAAAATGGTAGTATTAACTTTATCTTTGTTATAAATCAACTCAATTTCTACCATTGTACGTCATTGTTTTACTGAAAGAGAATTTGGGATTCTATTCTTTTATAACCAGACGCTCTTTGACTAATTATGTCGCAATTTATAACGGCTTTGGGGTTCTTTTCCGAGATTCAATTATTTTTGTTGAAGATTTTTAAATATCATCAGTCATTTAAAAGCAACGTAACTTTAGATTGTTAACAATTGTTTTTTAATGTTTTTATGTCCTTAAAATTGATTTCATTAAGAACAGGAGATGCCATTAAAAACTTTTTATTTTATTCATAAAATCTTTCTAATTGTGGTATTAATGTTCAATTATATTTTATCTTCCACCCTAATCTTTGGCAGAGTGTAATCGGTGAAAGCTGCTTACCTTTAAATTAAGTACATAATTTTCATATAAACATTCTTTTTACCTAAGTTTTTGACTTTCGCACCTACAGCGATATCATCAATATGAAAAGTTAGATGTTTACTTTCGTTTCAAGATGGAACCATCACAACCGGTGTGAAGTCAGCCCCCCAACTTTGGAAATTTTCCCTTTTTTCAATTGCAATCGTTTGTTGGTCGTTTGTCGGTGTTTGTTTGCTATTTTTGAACGTTTGTCGTTTTTCCATACGTATAATAATCACTATTATAATTTAGGCGTGAAGTTGGCCCTTCTACCCAACTTTTGAAATTCGAAGGATTTTTTTATTGCAATCGTCTGTTGGTCGTTTGTCGGTAATTATTGACTATTTTTTAGCGTTTTTCGGTTTTTTATATTTATAATAATCACGATTATAGTTTAGGCGTGAAGTTCGCCCCCCAACTTTTGAAATTTTACATTTGTTCAATTGCAATCGTTTGTTGGTCGTTTATCGGTGTTTGTTGAATATTTTTTAACGTTTGTCGGTTTTTAATGCTTACGATAATTAACGATAATACTTCAAAGATGAAGTGAACCCTCAACTTTCAAAATTTTCAGTTTTTTTGATTGCAAAGGTTTGCTGGCTTTTGATTATTACACCTTACACATTGATATGTAACTACGTAAATTGGTACAATTTTGAATGCAAGATGCATTCATGTGGGTAACGACATTTTCAAACACTTTTCAGTAGCAACACAAAACGAGTGAATATTTTCAATCGTTCTCTGAAATGTTTTCGAAATGTGAACATTGTTGTAGTACATAAAACATTGTTACCAAATGGAAATATTTCCGTTGTGCTTAGATTTGAAAACATGGATTTTTGTGTATCAAATACATGTCCTCTCGACTCGATTATGTAAATTATGTTGTGCGCTGCAATAGACAATACTAATTTTACAAATTTCATTGACCAACAAAATTGTGAAATTTTCTCATTTCTTAAATCACTTATGAATCTTGGTCCAAATAAATTGGTCCTAGAAAAATGAGCTGCCCTATTAGGAAAAATATATCCTGAAATTGTAGCGATACAAGTTGATGACAAAATTACGTCACCAAGAATTGACGCTTTTGATAGTGCTGGCAACTGTTTGTAACGATATAAACGGGTGGTAGAACGAGATTACAGATAAAGTTGGCCTTTTTGCCCCGACTAGTCAGCGTATGGGTATGGGTATGATGTTGATAAATTTTGCACATCCAGAATAGTAAAACGTACGTAAGTCAAAATAGGGGATGAAGACGTAATCAGATCGGTTTAGGGCGCCAGAATGTTTGGTAGTCAAAATAATGGAGATCGTGCCAAAATTACGTGTACATAGCGTGTCTAAACATACAAAAAACATACGCTTACCTACCCGCAATCAATCCCAGGTGTTCTGGACAGCAACTCATCAAACCACCTGAAATAGGGCTTCAAAATAGCACTACACGCTTGACAAACAAAAGCGTGATAAACACTCAATGAAGTTACGTTACTACACCTCAGTGTAAATAATTACGCATTATATAATAATCAAAACAAAACAAAACAAAAAAAATCACCTTTGTTGAATGCACTCTAAATGAATTAATACTCAACTAGAAATCAAATAAAACACTGAATATCATTAAGCGATTACTCAATAATAAAAAAAAAACTGCAACTTCGTTACGTTAAAACTTAAAATCACAAACTACCGGTAAACTTGCAATTTGCAAAAAAACTTTTATGTAACACAAAAGGGTTTTCACAGAATTAAAATAAATTTATAAAACTTAACAAAGCTATAATAAGATAAAAAAAATAATATAATATAAATGTGAACACACGATAATGCGTATATAAGATAACAAATTTTTAAGGGGCGACAGACGGTCTGGCCAGAATTCTGCGTAACGCCGTTCTAAATGGCTTAACCTATATATATATATATATATATATATATATATATATATATATATATATATATATATATATATATATATATATATATATATATATATATATATATATATCGTGGATTATTTACCCACACTACTATAGGGTCAAGTGCCCTTTACTACTAAAATGAAAAGTGTGAAGGCGGAGCGTCAGAATTATGATTAATTCCAATAACTAAACCAAAGCAACAACTTAATTTAAAAAGGTAAACGACTCCGCTTTCAAACCTTCGTTAACAAAACAAATAATTCGAGGTACACACACAAGAAATCTTGAAAATACTTAAAAAAAACACAATGTTATACTACTTTAATGACTAAATTAGCACCTCCTCTGTGTTACAACAACCGAAAATGAACCAGGTGATCAATTACTGCTATAACGGTTACGGAATCTCCCTGCTCTGACAAAATGATGAAGAATGAAAATGTTGACTATTATTCTTTTGTACACAAACGATTCCTTGATTGAATCTCGGTAAAATGTTACTGTATTAACTAAAAACTTCTTTTAAAATAATAACTGGTGCGCTCAACTGACTTGTTAACTTTTATCTTTCAAATAGTTTTATTCACACTAACAATCCAAAAGGTTATTAACTTAATTTAAATAACTATAATTTTAGTATTCTGCGAAAGTGTTTTTATATTTCAACACGCTCTGCACGGCAATTAAGTGGCACTTCAAAAACATTAATTTAATAAATCCGCCAAAGCGATATAAACCAATGAGTTCACAGAAGCACAAATATAACACGACGGTGATCTCCAGGTAACTTGATTACGTAAAATCGAAATCGGCACTAGGTCTAATCCTTTGGTGATTGAACAATTTTAATTAAAATCCCTTCACAGGGTTTCTTCAGAAACTACCCTCCCAACACAAAAGTTCGTTTGTTAAACACCAAAAGGTTCAATATATCAACCTTCTAAACAACCTCTTAAGCCCTAACAACAAACGTCACAGTACTACTACTCGGGAGCTCTGTCAGTTTCAGAATCCCAAATTATTACCAAAAATCCATCTTGGATTTTGAATCCCACCACTCACAAAAGAATCTCATTTAATTTAGTTCCAGCAATTAAGAAACGGAAGGAGAAGATTTGATACCCCCTGCACACAAACTTCGTTTTCAACCGTAAGGACTCGATAATTTTCAAAATTCCAAACTTCAGCAGAATCAACGTGAAAAGTATCTCCGTATTTTCCTTTAAGTTCAAGCAGTTAGTCCCACATTCTATCTTTACGACTCAAAACCAACATACTCAATATTAATCTGAACCACTGCAATTAACCGACTTCATGTCGCCAGCATGACATCAAATGCATTTAAATCTACATTCTTTCTTTAAGTTACTTAATTTTACAAAACTTTCTATAATTTTTAAGGAAATCAAACGAAATAAACGTTATTTACACTTATATACAAATAATACGTTACTCAACATTCAGTAAACGGGGAATAATAATGAAAACAATCTCTCCAAATTTAAATATATTATTACGAAAAAGTAATTAACAAACAAAAAAAAAACTTAAGCTCGCAACACACCATCCTTAAATGTCGCGGCACACGTAAAACAAATTTATCCATAAATCTCAATTCAACAGCAAAAATTTGACGGTAAATCGCTTGAAAATCGTGATCCTATCACATGTTGGAAGAAATTATGCACGATTTTCCTAGTGATGTTGAAGTTCGCGAACTTCGGAACTATAACACAATGGAATTATAAATTATATATGCCAAGTTAAGTATTAAATTGAATTTTGAATTTTAAAAGATAATTAATGAAATTTTTAAAATAGGTAAAAGAGAAAACTATTTGTAGCTTCCACTGCTACCAGGACTTCCCCGTCAGGGATGTCTTTGGATTTACTTTATTAGATATATTATGTTTAATCTTTTCGACAAACTTTAATTAATTACAAATTTTTGCTAGGTGCCTTCAGCATTCTAGTCTTAGTGTCGTTGTAGCAGGAAGGGCTACAAATAGATATCTTTTTTACCAATTTTACGTTTCCAAAAGGTTTTTTAAAAATTGTATCTTCAATTTCATTCATTATCTTTCAAAATTTAGAATTAGATTTAATACTTAACAGTTTATTTACGAATGAGGCAACTTTTCACAATAATGGCAATATTAATACACATAACTATCATCACTATTCAGATACCAATCCACACATCTTAAGAGTTGTTGATCACCATCATCGATGGTGAGTTAATGTGTGGGGGGGTATAATCAATTTTAATGTGGTTGGTCCTCTTTTCTTTGATGGGAGCCTTACTGAAGAAAGATATTTACAGTTTTTGGAAAATATAATCAAGTATAATCAATTTTAATGTGGTTGGTCCTCTTTTCTTTGATGGGAGTCTTACTGAAGAAAGATATTTACAGTTTTTGGAAAATATTGAGGTAGATAATATTGGTACGGTGTTGTTTCAACTGGATGACGCCCTTCCACACTATGGAATCAACGTTAGGCAATATCTCGATAGAAATTATTCGATGAGGTAGATAGGACGAGATGGTATGAAAAACTGGCCAGCCATATCACCGGATCTTACGCGCCTTGATTTCTTCCTTTGGGGCTACGTTAAAGAAAAAGTTTACCAACATCCTCTCACCACAAGCGAAGATATGAAAAATATAATTAGAGCTGCGTTTCAATCTATTTCGCCTCTAATATTATTGCGAGTGAATCTTTCGTTTACCGAACGAATTGAAAAGTGTTTATCTAGGTGTGGGCAGCATTTTGAACAAATAATTTGAATTTATGGTTTTATTGGTTATGGTTACGTGTTCAACCTATTTTTAGGTGTAGAGAATTATTTTATTGTTTAGTTATTAATTAACTTTCCATATCAGTTGGATAATTTATTTGCCATTCGTATTTTCTTATTTGCTCTAGATTTTGTTTTATTTGTTCTTCTGTATGTTAACATTTTCAAATAAAGCGTCAATATCTCAAGAAATGTCTGTCTTATGGCTATGAAACCTATTATAAATTAGTATCTACTTTTCACGATGAATCGAAATGTGACAAAATATATAGGGTGTTGCATTTGAAAAAAATTGAGAAAAATTACATTTCGCGTAAGTTAATCATTCAGTATAATTTTACATGTTTTCGAATACAGATACAGATACAGATACAAATTTCTTTAATTTTATTCTAAATGTAACAGTGAATCCAAAAATGCGAAAATACACAGGGTGTTACATTTAAAAAACACAGGTTTGGGTTGGCATATTTTTGTCAATCACACTGTATATACCTAAATATATTTAGATTGTAGGTCCAATGATCGTGTATCACTACACCAAAATTGGTTTTGATATCTCTAATAGTTAAGGAGCAATCCTCCGTCCACTCAGTAGATTGTCCCTGTATACTTAAATAATTATGTAACACAATAGAATTTTATAAAACGTCATAAACTTGTAGGTATCGGCAACAACGTGTTAAATACACAATTGACGATTATCTGCAGCTAGAGAGGATTCTTTCATTTGTATACTATTGTGTATTATGGTGTTTGGATAATTTTTTTAATAATATATTGTGAGTAATTTGGGGTTGTTTTATCGATTGGACTTTTGCCAATAGTACTTACTTTTTATGGGTCCTGTCGGGTCGTCATAGGGATAGCACGTGTTTAAGGTAGCTCCGGTTTCTACCTTCGGTTAGTGCATGTTAAACATGACAATTTCTAAATCAATAAAGTACTGTACGGTAAGGGTACATTTTCAAACAGATTTTTATACCCAGCGGTTTGAACATAATAATAAACAAAAATAATAATAATCTAATCAATAGGATTTTCATAACGTGTGAAATGGCTCTTTAGGTAAAAAAAAGTCGCGTAAATAGCATGTAGGATTGCTATAGCATTGAATTTATACGAAAAATACGGCTCCTTTAAGCCCATGCCAGATGTGATTGTTATAACTCATAAAATTGTAAAGTAAACTTAAAGCGCAAATAGCACTCTTTTGTCTAAGGGTTGAACTCAAACAATCATAAATACGTATATGTAATTGTAGGAAAGGTGCCCGATGTGATTAATAAAAATGTGCAGCTTTATAATAAACCGTTTTCTATAATAAACCTAAACGTAAGTATTGCCTGCCATAAGAATCATTGGCATAACCCCTATTCAGCGGCCCACTATTCAGCGGTCCCCGTTTCAGCGGTCCTGTTTCGGCGATGTCCCGTTTCGTCGGTGCCCCGTTTCAGCGGTCCCAGTTTCAGCGGTCACCGTTTCGGCTGTGCCCAGTTTCAGCGGCCCCTGTTACAGCGCACTCCGTTTCAGCAGGAAAGTGGACCTTGCTGCGTTAGCATAAAATCGACCAAAAAATGAATGAACTTATCAAGTATTTCAGTTGTTCAGAAAAAAGAATAAAAAATACAGTTGTCACAAAATGTAATTAATTTAATTAATTAATTACTACCAACTTAAAGTAAATTATGGAAAACGAGAAAAAACGTAATGTTGGAAAATATAATTCCAACGGTGAGCTCCCCATCCTTTCACCCTTACCATATAGGCAATGGAGCTGAAGAAAAGGTATACCGCCAGAACGAGGGCCGCTCAACCAGGTGACCACTAAAACGTGAACCGCTGTAACGGGTCGCCGCTGAAACCGGGGCTGTTGAAACGGGACCACTGAATCGGGAACCGCTGAATCGGGATGTAATGGAATAATTTTATTAGCTTAAATAATATAATGAAATAACTAGATCGAATCCGTTATCCAAAGTATAAAAAAAAACAAAATAACTAGCTCTAATTTGTAATCGAAATTCTGAATGAAAAATAATTAAAGAATTTTTTTTTCTCAAATAAATAACAGCAAGTCGCACAGGGAACAATCTAATTTAAATACGAAGTGTTTGATCAGATCTTTGTCGGTTTGAATATCGATATAAACAAAAATAATAATAATATCTTACTAGTAGAATTTTTATAACGCGTGAAATGGTTCTTTAGATAAAAACGTCGCTTAAATAATATTTAGGATTGCTATAGAATTTCATTTCTTCGAGCAATACGGTTCCTTTAAACCCATGCCAGATATAATTGTTAAAACTCATAAATTCGTATTGACACAAATATAACATATTAGCACAAATATAAAATACGAAAGATGTCACTATGCATGGCAGAGCCGTAAATTAAAAAAAAAATCCTCTGCAAGTGTAAATCCTAGGTACAACTTGCAAATTATCTGGTAAGTTTTTGAAAACAAACTAATCCAACTTTAATTCTTGGTGCTATACTTAAATTTAAGTTTCATTATTACCTTAAGTTTCATATTACTTTTTTATGCTATATTTCTATTTGGCTGCAAATTTAATCTAACTTTTACCTATATTACTATATTTCATTTTAACTTTAATTAACTAATCCTAATAGTATGCAATTAATGTCGGGAGGGCTAACAGGGTCATTGTCGTCATTTATTATTGCCATTTAATTAAATTAAATATAATAGAACAGTTCAGTTATCATTATTCACGTCAATAATAAAACGAATTTCATTAGTTTAAAATGACAATACTATGCATGTTAAAACCTAAATTATAAACCAAAATAAACAGACTAATGCTGCCATCACTCACGAAAATAACCAGAAACAGATTGGGGTACTATATAAGCTATGTACGATTTTTTTTAAATTAGGTTAATGAATACCCTGTTTTCTTTTCAGTACAGTTACTATATTATACAAGCGTACAAAAAATGTATTTTCTTGTATGATGCAATGTATACTACTTCATGTTTCCTTTTATACTCCATGCCGCCCGGTGCAATACCGCCACCTTTACCATGGGCTCCTTAATATTGGTGCTCCAAGTTTCTGAGTTCTGTAAGGCCTACCGGTCACTATATCCTTTAGTCTTTATGTAGTCGCCAACACGAATTAGCCAAGTGTGACGTTTTAACGGCTAAACCATTAAAATGACGAAAACAGACGTTATACCCCAGGTGAGTAGGGCGAGACGGCTACACTTTCACATAGATTCTTCGACCCGTCCCAAAAATTTGGGCGGGGGGAGATTCTTCAACGTCAAAACCAAGACTAAGAACCAACATTCGGATACATTACTGTAACATACCTGGTATCAGGTCAAATCTTACTGCTGTTCACTTACATCTTGAACAAGTGCAACCGGAAATTCTGTTTCAATTAGAAACATAAGTCTCCCATGTAAGCACTGATTTACTGGACCTGCAATTCCCCAGACACAACCTCCACTCTAACTTTCACCTTAAAGGCGGAGTAAGTGCGTATACCAAAGACAACGTAGGTTGTAAGAGGATTTCCACTTTAGAAAACAACAAATTTCACGTGATTTGGTTGAAACGTTCTGGTTCCCAATTTGTGAAATTCTACTGTTGTTTGTATAGGTCCCCCAATAATAATAATAACTTCCAAGATTTTTTTGATTACCTTACTCTGAAAATAAACTACCTGTTGTCACATTTTTCATCTTGCGATATCTCAATTCTGGCAGATTTCAATGGCCACAACTCCAATTGGCTTCAATTTTCATATACCACTAATCCCGAAGGTCGTTGTGCAGAAGCATTTGTGATCTCACACAAATGATTTCCGAACCCACCAGAATGCCTGACAATCCTAAGTATACTTCACATCTCCTGGACCTATTCCTTACAACTAACCCACTTGTCTATAAAACAAGAGCCCTTTCCCCACTCGGTCAATCAGACCACTACCTAATCGAAATACATTCGTCTGTACCTAATTCCACTGTTACTTGGAAAACAGATATGTGGTGTTTTAAATCAGCTAACTTGAACGAACTGCGAGATTTTATTGCAACCTTCCCCTAGCGTGAGTAATGCTTTAAACTGACATTCCCTTCAAACATTATAACTGAAGTTATCTTGATGAGTATGGAGTTATACATTCCCAAAAAACATAATCGCGTAGCTCATGCCCGTCCCCAACCATGGCTAAGTAGGGCTTGCACTGATGCGTTATCGCAAAAGCATAAACTCCATGCAAAATGGAAATCAAATAAATCTGTCGAAAATCACGCCGACTGTATTGCCGCAAGCAATAGTTACAAAAGAATCGCCAAAGCCAAAAAGTTGTTTGAAGAACATAATTGCAAATAATTATACTCATGTCCTTTGGACAGTCGTAAATTTTGGTCATTAGCTAAAACCATCAGTAAAAACTTTAGTACATCTTCCTTTCCTCCCATGACGTCTGGTGATGGAGCCTGCTGAAAAAGCCAACTTCTTTGTCGATTACTTTGCATAAAATTCAAGCCGCAATGATTCTGGTAAAATTTTGCCGTCGCCTAAATCTACCCCATACGCTATGAAACTAATCTACTTTCGATACAAGCTCCTATCGACCAACTGCTGTCGCTTCCGTTCTTTCGAAAATCATGGAAAAAGCCATCAACCACAAACTACTTTCGTTCCTCGAGTCCAATAAACTCCTAAACGACCACCAGTGTGGGTATAGGCAGAGTCGTTCAAAGCGTGATTTTCTTTCATATGTCAGCCACTGTTGGAATAACGCATTAAAAAGGTCCGGTGAAACAGTCGTAGTACCTTTAGATATTTCATAGGCTTTTGACTAGGTTTGGCACATGTGGCTCCTTGCCAAGCTCACCTGTTTCGGCTTATCCAATACGCTTATCGATTGGATCTCCATCTCTCTTGACAAAAGACGTATACCGCATTGTCGTCCATGACTTCTTTTCGGAAGGACCTACTATTAATTCGGGCGTACCTGAAGGATCAGTGATAGCTCCCACACTTTTCCTGCATACATAAATTTTGTTTTGCAAACGACAGCACTATGCATTACAGTTTTCTCAGTTCTCCCACAACAATAAGTCCGATCATTTCCTGCTGTATATATTTTCAAACTCCATTTATATGTTAGGAATGTCTGTATCATCGAACATTTCACCTTTCACCTTTTCTGAGTCAGCAAAACAGCTGCCCGTAAACTGGGCTTTCTATACAAATATAAACAGTACTTCACATCGCAACAACTCCTTTTACTGTATAAAGCTTATAAATGTTTCAACCTAAAAACCTCAAAACATTAATTGGTGTTTTTGGGTTGAAACTCATGAATCAGTAGTAATATTTTAATTTTGTTGATGTAGTTGAAAAGGACTTGGAACGAGTTTTCAAATGAGGTATTACTTGCCATATGATCCCATTTAAAATTATCATACAAAATGGTGACTGCCCGCCATTTTTAATGATTACGTCACTGAATACCATCAAAAAAATTGTATATGTGCCTTATTTCCGTTTCCCAAAATTGTGTTAATTTCAGTTTTATGGTTCACATAATAGGTGCGGTGGCAGGGGGCGTTGAACGGGCACTGCATGATTCAATATTGCTTAAATATATACAAATAAAATCATAAATGTGCACTTAAAAGTACAATGAACCTTTAATAAACACTTTGCACAAAATAACACTTCAATAAGCTTATAAGGATTAGCTTGAAAGTCCGCAGACTACTCATATAATGTCACTCTTATTTGTTCCGTTTTAATTAGCGGAGAAGTTACTATTATATACCACTATGAGTATAAAAAGTAAAATCAATAAGTAATACAGCAATATCCACGATTTAGGGGAAGATTGGTTGAGAACTTCTGGTTTTATGCAAGTCTTAAGATGCCGCTCTCTCTCCATATAGAACTGGCAACGCTGGCCATAAGGTTTAACATTGGCTATCTTTCGTGTACTATCAAGTCAGGCTGATATCCACCATAGTTAAATAAAGTGGCGATGAGTGTGAGCTAAACAATTTTTCAACAGTATCTTCTTCAATTCACCATACTTCTCAAAATCAGATTTATAGAAGTAGCAATTTGCCGAAGGGCCGACTTTGTCGAATTAGAGAATAGTTTTGGCAATTATGACTACACCTTAAAATGTAAAGCCATTCTAATTTTAACCTCGTTTAAAGTAATAACGTCATCAACCTGAAGAAAACATGCGACATATGCAAGTTCAGCACCTGATTGACCAAGAATCTCCTCTAATTCGCAGAAATACAGGAGACCATGTAGACAGGTGGTTTAGAGTGTCAGTAATTGCTATATAAATAATTTGTTACATTATTTAAAACTGAACGTAGAATATGTTGCTTGCTGATGCACTGTTATTAAAATAAATTTTTAGTAATTTTATTGAGTATATTTTATTTTAGTAAGCAGATAACAGCAGCAAAAAATTTTCTTTAATCTTGTTTTTTCGATAAATCTGCTTAACAAACATTACTATAAACCGGTGAATCTACTGTTCCATCAATTAAGGCTTAGTTAATTCTTCATTCGAAGAAATATGATTTCAATAAATTTAAATCGACGAAAAGAACTCGGTGAATTGAATTCGATAGATTTTCCGTGTTAATTGTTAAACTACCCTTAGTTACTAGTGATTAAGGAAATTAGAAAATGCTTGGTAATTATAGATGTTCATTGAACTGGGTCTTACTTGATTAAACTCCACAATACATCAGTAGACATAACAAAAACACTGTTTTCAAAGTTACACTGTATTACTTAAAATGACAAATCTATCTTTATCAGATTGAGGGGTAAACAAGAATTTATCATTTAAAAAGTGTAAAGTATATGTAACTTTATCAGAATTATATTTTCAGAAATAACTTATTTTAATATCAGTAAATAACGGATATCACGAAAGGGGTATAAATAAAATATTACACATTATAACAAGCGTTTGAATTGAATTTATCCTAATTTCCAGTTTTAAGAAAGAATTTCATTTCTTTAGCTAGAAAAACCTACAAAGATATATTTTTAGCGAAATAAGAAAACTTGATTTGAATACAGCCTTTAAATGTAACATTATACTTGGAAATTATGTAAAAAATAGTTAGGTAAGTTCGGAGTTCATAAGTTGAATTGCGGTAATTGCGATTAAATTTTGCATCGGTCAAACAGGAACATGTTTTAAAACTAGAACGTTTTAGGTCATTTGAATGTAATAATAATAAATCAAACTATGCGTCACACTTAATATCAGAAAATTATAATTTTAATAGTAACTTTAAAATTTTACACTTCACAACAAAAGTAGAAAACTATATTTATTAGCAGCTTTAGAAATTAATAAGGGAAAATACCCAGGTCTGTTAGTAAACCAACAACAAGATGTATAAAGTTCGCCACATTTTAAATGATAAATTCTCGTTTGCTCCCCTCCACTCCTACTTTCTTAATAACTCGTTAAATATTGTATAAAAACATATGCATTGTAAGTAAATTTGGTTTTCGCTATCGCTCAGCCTCCAATTTGACCGGAGACCGGTTCAACCCTTAATATTCGTGATGCTCATACTGTTTTGTGCATGATTGTATTAAATCTGCCACAATTGAAATTATTTAATTTCTACTAAATAAACGAAAAGTCAAAGGTGACGTTTTAAATAGAAATGTCCAAATTGTTTGTTCTTATTGTTGTGAAATATACTATACCCATATGATTTAACGTTGATAAGTAAAAGACGTCGGTAAGTAAAATACTTACCGACGAGTTGGGCCTTGAAACCAGTAAACATATCCTACTGTCTTGGAAACAGATATGGTAAATAAACGAAAAAGCTCAATCGTGCAAAAAATAATATTTCGTATCGTTGGTAAATACGCGAACCGCCTGCCATAGGTGCCCACACTTGTATCTCTGGCAGCTTTACAATAGAAGTATACTGCAGCCTGTAAATATTGTTAGTTATTGCTTTTGGGTTAAATATTTAACCCTGGTTAATGACCCCTTGTTTAATTCATCAATATCTAAGGTGGGTTTTAGGTAAATTAATAATCAAGGTTTTCCAACCCTGAGTTTTAATTTCTAGTATTCAATGCAGTAACTCTGGGATCGATTTAGCATTAACACCCAAAAGTAAGTAGCAATTACCTTCTTCAAGTAATGCTCAGCTTGTAGATACCAATTTACTAAGTATTAATAAGAGAAATGGATTTGGAATTCTTTACTTTAATGCGCAAGGTATAAAAATACGAAATATGATCTTGAAAGTTTCGTTGGGGACTTACGCAATATTAATGTAATTTGTATTGCGGAGCATTGGATGTTAGAGACACAGACCTTTACATGGTGGGTAGCAGTATAGGTACATACGTAAACATATCACATATTTTGAGTTAACAAAGAGACAAAAGTTTTCCAAAGACCGTTTATTCTGTGCGGTAGATCTTGAAATTAAGAATTTTCTCACTATAACTATCCTTTGCAGAAGAACTGTTCCTTAGCAAATAGTCGTGAAAATTTCAACAACTTTCTTCAATTACTAGAGGAAGTATTGTCACTTTTGTGTCAACCAAAAAAGTTATTACTGGTATGCGGCGATTTTAATGTGCACTTTGAAAATGATTGCTACCTATTCACAACAGATGTTGAATCACTATTTAACTCGTTTGAGCTGTAAAAATTTATTTATTTACCTACCAGAATAACTTCGACATGTCAAAGCACGCTTGATAACGTCTGTACTAATGTATGTTGTGACCAAATAGTAACAATTGTCATTAACTCAGGGTTCTCCGATCATGAAGCAATACTTTGCGTATACCTATTAACAAGTGTTTTAATTCTAATAATCCATATAGTCTTAATAGATGCCTCACACAAAGAAACTTGCAAAAGTTTAAAAATGCCTTAGAACATGAATCGTTTACTTGTATACAGCCTGTTTCAGAGTATCGCCTTATTTTTTTAGCCACACTACGAGTACTACATTCAAAATATTTGGAAGTCATATGTTTCAGAACATTCTCTACACGATGGTGGCATCAGATTTTCACTTGGACGAATTATTTCGAATTGGGACTTTCAACTTTTTTTTAAATGGAGTGCAATAATTTTTTTTTATTATGGAGAACCTAAAAACATTCTTTTTACGATAGTATTTCGTTTTCTTAAAAATTCATTTCTTTCCCTACCAAAAAGCAAACTAACATTTTAATCTAGTAGCCATGAATGTTTTACACTCGATGTTATTTCTGTCTAAATATCAAGTAGCGGTAGACACAAAAGAAACAATTAAATTTTAATCTAGTAGTCAAACGTCAATCGATGCAATTTAGTTGTCAGTGCTTGTTAATAAAAATTATATTATTGAAGATTGTAATTGTTAATTTGAAATTAATTGATACGTTTTTAAAATTCCGTTAAGTTATACGAGATACGAGTTAATTGATATGCTCCTAATATTTGGAAAAACAGATGAAGATCCTTATGAAACAACCCGATTGTGCAGAAATAAATATCCAAACAGAAGGCACCCTGAACATAGAATATTTACTAAATTATTGGAGAGAACGCGCAAAACGGGATCTGTGTAGTATAAGAAACCGGTACATGAAAACCCAGTTGCTTGCAATGACGATAACGAAAACCAGGTAATGTTACACATTATTGAGGATCCCCATATCAGTACTAGGGAGATAGCAAATTTGGTTAGAATATCGCATACTTCGTTCTGGAGGATAATAAAAAAATATAAATTTCACCCATTCAAAATAACTCTTCACCAAGAATTAACCGAAAATGATTTTCTGTTAAGAATTAATTTTGCACAATGGGGTTTGCAACCGATAGGGCAAAATAGAAACTTTTTTAATAACGTTTTATTTTCGGACGAAGTAAGTTTTCCAAATTATACTGTTGTAAGACATAACATGCATTATTACGATAATGTAAATCCACACTGGACCCGTGAGCGAAGTTGTCAACATCGATGGAGTTTAAACATGTGGTGTGGAATTATAGGACCGCACATTGTTGGACAATATTTATTAATAGACTAACTGGAGAGAGTTACCTCAATTTATTAGAAAATGAAATTCAAAATCATCTAAATGAACTCCCACAAAATATCAGAAATTATTTGTGGTGGGAGCAAGATGGCGCTCCAGCACATTATGCCCTTTTAGTTAGGTAGTTTTTAAATAATCCATACGAGAACCGTTGGATTGGTCGTGGAGAACCAGTTGGTTGGCCACCTAGATCACCTGATATGTCACCACTGGACTTTTTTCTCTCGGGGTATGTAAAATCCCAGGTATACATCGTTGAAGCAACTATTGAGAATATGCAAGAGAGAATTCGTACTTGCATAAATAAAATTTCCGGAAATTATCCTTCGATCTATTGGTACCATCAAATTTTTATTTGATGTAAATTGTTAATTTTGAGTTTCAAAAAGTATATGTTTATCACAGAATAAATTTTAATTAGTTCTTTTGTGTCTACCGCTACTTGATATTTGGACAAAAATAACATCGATTGTAGAACATTCATGCGCTACTAGATTACACTGCTAGTCTGCTTTTTGATAGGGAAAGAAATGAATTTTTAAGAAAAACGAAATATTATCGTAAAAAGAACGTTTTTAGGATCTCAATAATAATAAAAAAATATTGCATTCCATTAAAAAAAAGAATCTGCAAGTCACCATTTTGAAATAATTCGTCCAATAGAAAATTTGATCACCATCGTGTAGAGAATGTCCTGGAACATATTACTGCCAAATATAGTAGTACCTATATATACTCACCTCATTTTAATATTAATAACAAATTCAATATATTTCATGAAGAGTTTTCCAGTGTTTTTAACAAACACTTTCCACTCAAAAAATGTCGTATTAGGAAAAGTACACGATGGCTTACTAATGGAATTAGAATACCTTGTCGGCACAAGCGACTTACACACTTTTTCGAAATTCAACACAAACAATGCTTTAAGATTACATTATAATCATTACTGCTCGATTTTAAAATCAGGTATATCTTTGTCTAAAAGACAATGCATAGAAAGCAAGATTTTAGGTTCTAATAACGTGCCGAAAACCGTATGGTCTGAAGTACAAAAACTCTGTTTAACAATATAGCATTAACATATGACGGTGGCATAATTACAAAGCCGGTTGATATTTCTAACAAATTTGTCAAACACTTTACAATATCTTCTAACAAAATCGCAACCATCAAGTATGATCTGAAAACTAATAATAAATTTAAGTCATTTTTCTTGACACCTACGACACCAAGTGAAATAAGTAATATAATTAACGAAATTCAAAACGATCATAGTTCTGGTTTTGATCAAATTCCTGTAGTGGCGGTCAAGCAAGTGGCGTACATTATAACCGGTCCTCTTAGTACACTGATTAACGAATCCCTTTCTACAGGTGTAGTCCATCATATTTAAAATTATCTAAAGTGGTTCCGATACACAGAAAAGGTCGTACAGATAATGTTTTGAATTACAGGCGTAACGGTATAAACTGGTAGTAAGACTAGGTAACATATAAACTTGGCTTTTGCACGACTAGCCAGTGGTCGAGTGTGAGTTAGATGCTACTTAATTTGTACACCGAAGGATAGTATACCAGAGATAAATCAAAATAGGGGTAGAAATCGTTATAAAACCGGAAATGGGCGCCAGGGTATTTGAAATGTCACAATAGGGGATGGAATGTCTAATTACCATAGTTCACAGCTCGCTCAAAATACCCAAATAACTTGTTTAACTATGCGTAATCTCCACAGGCGGCACAGGGACTAGCAGGTCTTTCGCCAACCAGAAAGGCTTCAAAACCAATATTTCCACGCTTAAATAAAATAATAGCGTGCCGCAAAAATCAATCACTTCTTTGATAAACAAACACTAATCCCTAGTCAAGTTACGTTAATCCAAAATCTCAATGTGTAGAATACTTTCTCTTTGCCAAACAAAAAATATAGTAGTATATCAATAACAATAAAAAAAAATGTTTTAACTGTGTACACAATCCTTTGAAAACTTTCGACCGTGCTTATTGCATTCAAACCAAACTCGACATAATTACGTTAATTTAATGAGTAAATTAAACAATAAATACGTTCATTGTTTGTCCTTCGACAAGCCACAAGGTTCACAAAACAAAAATAACACAAGTCCAATAACCTATATAATGTACATAAAATAAAAAATAATACAAAAACATAAGAAATTCGTAGACAATGTAAATTTAACAAAGAACGGGCATCGAACAACTTACTTAAATTTGGCTGGTCCTCTAGCTAGAGTATGCTACAAATCGCCTACTAATAGACCTATACTAATTTCAATATAAAGGTTTGTCAATTTTGCATGACGTTAAAAAATACACTTCAAATAAATTTATCTGATTCTCTGCATGAACGCACTGACCCTATAAATTTAACCAACTTATCAAGTGACCCACTAAAGAAAAGCCATGAGTTCATGCATTTATTTTATACATAAATAACATCATAACCATAAAAAAACACCCAAAATTTTATTTAAATTTCATCAATCACCACATCCAAGAAAAATACAAATATTACCTTAATTGCAGAGCCCCTTGGTTACACAGAATCGGGGACTGACTATAACCTCGACGATATGGTTGTTGCTGGGGATGTTTGCGATATTAAACAGCGGGCGACGGCTTCCTTTTGCTCCTACCGTTACTTGATTCGATTTTCAATTGATCGTGTACGTTAATGTCTACATTGACACGCAATTCGTTCACTTAGCTTTATTTACTTTAACTATGCTCCTCAGGCGAAACTATTTACATTGCGTTACTTATTCACTTTATATCAATGCTACACTCGGGTTAATTCTTATAATTTTAGATTACAAATTATTATTTATTTAGCAGCAGGCTATTTAGTTACGAGCGCACTGTGAACTTAAATGTTTGTAACCTTGAAACTAACGTTGTATTTTTCCGCAAAGAAAAGCGAAGCATTCTCCAGAGGAAAGCGTGAGCACTAGGTACTTAGGTTCTGGATCTCGATACATATAACCCTAAGGTCTAACTGAACGTCACAATAAATTGGCGTCGTGAAGGTTGAACAATTATATGATCCCTTAATGGAATTTTGGAAGATGTAGAGCACCTTTATCGGGAGTTTTTTTCTGCACGAGCCTAGTCAACGTTGTTTCGCTGTACCATCTACGTCACCGTAGGAAAAAACCTAAACTCTACATAAAAACTTTACTTCCCACCACATTGGTTTTTCAACCACCTCCACTGTAATTTGCCCAAAAAACTTAAATATACCACTCTGCGCATACACTAAAAACGTCGGGAGAGATTGGTTTGTCAGCAAGCCTGTTTCTACTCGAAATATTATCTGAGAAGGATATTAGCGAAATGGAATTTTCATCCCAAATAGCTTTTAATGCTATGTATCTAAAGTCGATTTCTTTATGTTAAAACCAAATTCTTATCAGTAGAAATGGTGCCTATCTAGCGGATAACTAGAACTTTTGGAAAAGATGTACCTTACAATGTAATATCTGAATGCGTTATTTAATTCAATATTTTTAGATGAAGCAATTCCAACCTGATTTAACCAAATTAAAATACGAGATTTATTTTTAAAAAACTATCCCTATATACAAATATACTAACGAATGTTTCCTTTCAAACTCCAATAAGAGGGCCTCCCTAAATATCGATACCAAAATGTAAATCACATTTTGCTTTAAAAAATACAAAAGAAAAGTTCGTAAGCTTTTAAATTACGTAAACGACAAAAGAAAACGCTACAATCGAAAACTTTCTCCAATATTTGATGCCTGATTAATTCGAATTACGAAAATCTATACCCCATTCAAAATGTTCGGTACTAACAGATAATTTTACAGATTCGAAATTTACCGGCGAATTTTGACGAAATCATGGATACATCACAAATTGCAATATCCAGTGTATTTTTAAAAATTATTGAAATAGTTGTGCATAAATGTTTAAAATTATTTATTCAAGATGTAAACTTGTTAAGCACTAGCTAATATCGGTTTCGTAGCAATAAATAAACAAAGACGGCAATTTACGACTTTCCAAGTTTCGTCTATAATTGTATCAACTCTAAGAAATCCTGCGCAGCGCTCTTTTGCGACCTATCAAATGCATTTGACCTTGTTGACAACAGTATTCGTATACACAAGTTTGAGCAGTATGGAATAAGGGGAGTTCCACTCGCATGGTTTTCTTCCTTTTTAAGTAGTCACAAGCAATATGTATGTATGTCCCACAAGACAAATAGTGTAAAAACGTTTGCATACTCCTTTTCAGAAGATGTCCCCATAGGAGTACCCCAGGGATCAGTACTTGGTCCTCTATTATTTTTAATTTTTATTAATGACCTATCTCGTTTAATACATGAACATATAACAATATACGCAGACGATACCAGTTTTGCCTTTTCCTTTAGTGGTATAGAGGAATTTAACTGCAAGTCACGGAACTTATTGCATAAGTTAGAAACATGGTTTGGAGACAATGGGTTAAAAGTTAATGTTAGCAATGCAAATTTTATTATGTTTAACAATTCGTTAGCTTCCCTTCCGAGTGATTTAGTATTCAACTGTACTGCGCTGAGATCACTTCTTCCTTAGGTTTACATGTCGATCACTCTCTAAGTTTCCTTCCCCATATTTAATCGTAAGTTAAACGCTGTGTGCTACACGATGCGATATTTGAAAGAAATTGTGTCTCAACATGTATTAAAAATGGTTTATCACGCTTACTTTGAGTCTCTCCTAAGTTACGCTATCCAGTTTTACGGAACTTCTACACATTGCCATATCTTATTTAAAACTCAGAAAAGAGCTATACGTGTATTAAATAATCTAAAATATAGAGACTCATGTGGATCATCATTTTTACAGTTAGGCATTTTAACATTTAGCAGTTTATATTTACTCTAGTTTTACATTAGACGAATTTAACGAATTATTAAAAAGCCTTTAAGCTTCTTGAAAAGTATTATATTGGATACTATTAAAAAAATATGTAATTTTGTATTTACATTTTTTTTATAGCTGTACTGTTTCTGTTTCTTGTAATTAATGTATGTTCGCCCTTATAACTTTTTTAGTTGTGTAACTGTTATTACTGTACCTTATGACGCATTATTTCAACCTGTATTCGATACCAATTATGGTCCAGAATAAATATATCTTTATCTTTATTGATTTTTGTAATCTGAAGGAATTTGTCAAGTGTTATTAATGTATATACACACAATTACATTATAATATGATAATTATTATCAAATTTCTTTGATCCTGTTCCTGTTCAAAGGCATAATAAAAAATTCCGCTAAAAACGAACTAATCCCGAGAGCCGTTGGGAAAACTGCATTACCCAAAACACTTGGCAACCAGCAGGTGTTATCAATGTAATTGATGTTCTGTAAATTGAAGTTATCATAACGATGCTAACCTTAACGCCTCATTTATAAGGCGAAACTCTTTGTTTAAGGCTAAAAATCTACTTTCGACAAATTGTGTAAACCTTTAAAAAACGCGATATATGCTTTCCACAGTGTATTTGAATACAAAGTAACAATTTTCATGTGAATTGTAATTTTCCACTGACACGATTTTAACGACAATAAATGTAAAACTTCCATCTAAACTTGATAATCAGACTAAAAACTTTATTTCGGCGTTCAAAAAAAAAAAGGATTCTAAATGTGATCACCATTTGTAACAATTTCGAATACCTTCCAAATATGCAAAATACAAAATAAAACGTTAAAATCGGAAAGCTTCCCAAAAATTTATGCGTTATCACGTTCAGTTACATGAACGTATACTCCATTTCAGATGTACGGTACTAATAAGTAATTTATAATTTCGAAACTAACAGCATATATTTGATAAAATCAAGACCACGTGACAATACGCAAAATAGAAAAAATAGTATAAGAAATTCGTTTTGTAAGATGTTTTATCGCACTCGTCTATTAGTAAAGTCGCCGCTGCGCGGCTCGTTTTATAATCTAGAACTCATGCGATAAAAACGCATCTTACGAAACTAGTTTCTCAATATATTATTATGAAGCTAAATTTAATGTCATAATTTCACTTATTATACTCCCTCATGATCTTATTTATGATAATCGGTTATATTCAATTTAACTAAGATCGTTAGGCTTTAAAAGTGTATTTTTTAAAATACCTGGTTTGGGACACCATCCAGTCTATAAAGTGGAAATTAAAAGAAATGAAATTTTTTAGGATAATTATGCAACCTATTTTTTAACACGTTCATAATGAAAACAGGAAATATTGGAAAAACATGTCATATGGACGTTTAAATCTTTATGGCAGATAGAGGTTAATAGACATCTAAATAAGATTGGAATAATAATGTGAATACGTATGGATATAGGCAACATTCAATGGGAGAAACTCACTATATTAGACTTATTCATGGATAACTTGGAAATCAGATATACGCGAGACATGTTAAATTGGAAATAAAAGATCAAACTACGTTACCCTTTACTCAATATGCACAATGCAGCGATCGAATACGAATGTTGTATGAAAATCTATTTAATGGATACTGAAAAGAAGTATTTCAGTGTTGTGATAAAACGAGGAACCAGGTGTATTATATGGAATAGCAATTTTACATTTGTATAAAGTTTCTGCATATGCGGTGTTGTATGTTCACCAATAAAAATGAATTCATGTAGAGCTTAAAAAAGTTAATTTTATCTTATTGGACATGATGCAGAAACATACTTGTTCAGTAAAACTTATAGGAACATAATTGTTACGCAAAATATTTTGAAGACGCTAAAAATTTTAAATGTGTTTGAAAATTTACAGCAGTATTTTTGTTAATTACAAAGAATTTTATTCAAGATCAAAAAAAATTTATTTGACTTGAAATAATAAATAAGTAGAGATATTTTGTGTTTTACGCAATTTAATTACAAACCTTGTATTGTTTTATGTTTCATTTCGATGTTTTATGAAGAACATTTACTTACTCAATCTTTTCTTGCATTCTCCTTTTATTGCTTTAACAGTTTTGTTAAGCTGATGAGAAATTACGAGTAGATTGAAACATTTTTTTGTCATTACTTATGAGTTGTTTGAAGCTATTTAATGATTTATTCTTTCCATTCAAGGTTTTGACATACGATCGTGTCGTAAGGCATCCTCAATTATTAGTGCTAAGTATTTGAGATAGGAAGACCATTTTTCTATTGGTGATGTAACATCGTTAAAGATTTAATGACGATTCCGGTCACCCAAAAGAAATAAAGCGTGATTTGTATTGTACCCTTAGACTTTTTACGTATGTTTTGTGCTTCTACGACACAAATGCATTTCACTAACTAGACAATTTTCATTTCAGATTTTAATAACATCGGGCTCAGACAAGTATAAATGGTAAGTATTTCTGCATTCTTTATTTGGTAGATTATCTATTTTCTACATTAACATTTAGATTTAGTTCTGTTTAACCGTACATATAAGGTAATCAGAATTTCTTTAACCCCTACTGTTCTTACTTAAAGTATTTTTATGTTTGGAAATGCCGAGAATTTATAAAATGTTTATACTCCTTTATCAGAACTCATAGATTACATACAGGGTGTATGTAAATAAGTGCGAAAGTGCGAATTATTTCAAAGAGTTTTAAAAATATTGACTCGAAATTTAGAAAACGTAAAAGTGCGTTTTTTTGGGGCGATCCCAATATTTCTACTTACACCAGTAGCGTTCGTGCGAGAATGCCACAACAACAGAATAAAAAGAAATGGCACTGACCTTTTCTCGTTTGGATATTTTTGGAGAAATCCGCCATCAATTCGGAACTAATTGGTCTCTTGAATTTCTTTCGCAGGACGCACCATTTTTGAGCAAAAAAATAAAACGTTTTTTATTGCAAATTGTCTATTTTTAATTGATATTGGTACATTGTCTAGTAGATACTGTCAATATTTTTAAACAAAATACAACCATCTCGTCAAAATGTCATATTAGCCTTTGTTCATTATTAGTTTGCTACAAAACTAAGGTCAGTAAGTGAATAATTTACTTTCTGAATACAACTCAGCATACAGTCGTCGAGCTTCCAGACCATTTCCATTACTTCGACCATAGGAAAAATGTATATCTGCGCTTTCCCCATTTGTGAAAATTTTCCGCACGAAAATTATTCACTTATTGACATTAATTTTGTAGCAGACTAATAACTAATTGGCATTTGACGAGATTGTCTTATTTTATTTAAAAATATTGATAGCGACCTACTAGATAATGTAGGGGAGACTGTTGTACCTTGGATCATTTTTTACAACATCTTAAACTTTGACGAAAAATTAGGTTTTTATTTCAACCTTTTTATGGAGTATTACATTTGATCCAAGGGACATGACCATAATGTACCTTGGATCGTTAGCTAATGAACCTTGGATCACTAACCTCATGTATCTAGGATAAATAAATTATAAACTTTTTGTAAATAAACAACACCAAGAATAGCTTATTTATTGTTATAATAGAAATAATATTAAAAATAACAAAAACAGAAATTTATTATTTCACATTGTAATGAGAAAAGTTCAGATAAAACAATAGCATCCCTGTTACTCTTGCTGATCCTGTTACACTTACTGACTTAGGAAGTTTAACGATTATGTCTTCTTCAGCAACATCAAAGGTTTCTTCTGATTCAATAGCAAATTTGCTGCTTTGTCTAATTCTTTTATAAAACTGAATCTGATATTCGAATCCATTAACGTCTTTGCAATTTATTTTTCCTACGTAATGCTCTGCTATTCCCTTTTTCTTTGGAAATTTCACCAACACGTATTCCCCTACTTCAAAAATAGGTCTTTCTAATTCCATTTCTTCCTGCGACTCAGATATTTCACGGTTGATTATCTCCTATACGTCATTTTCATCATCTTCATCTTCCAAAAAGTCCGTTATCTCATCACTTTCAGATTCACTCTC
Organism: Vesta saturnalis; assembly: GCA_036346205.1. Classification (NCBI taxonomy): domain Eukaryota; kingdom Metazoa; phylum Arthropoda; class Insecta; order Coleoptera; family Lampyridae; genus Vesta; species Vesta saturnalis. Next base: position 1,044,266 of record JARFJB010000967.1, read on the forward strand.
CAATAAATTTCTAAGAGCCTTTTTTTTCTTTATTTCTGCATTTTTCTCAGCGTTTGACAGTCTACATTGTTTTTTGTAAGGGTTTTTATTACCTTTAGCTTCTTCTTTTTCCGGCGTATCTGTAGCAATTCGAGTTCTACCTGGCTTTCTTCCCTTTCTGACAGTCTTTCGAGGCACAGATTTAGGAAACGGTTGTATTTGTTCTGGGCTGACAATAGTATCTGATGCAGCTGCCGAAGTGTAAGGAGTCATATCAAGTTGTATTTCGTTAGTTGAAGCTGTTTCACCTACCCCGACAGCAACTGACTCATTATTGTCCACTAGAGCCGGACGATCGGTAACATACGACGCTAAAAAATCATCGTCACTAAAACCTGTTCGGCCCAGAGGAAAAATTACAGCCTTTTGAAATCCACTAACGATATTACTTGTTGTGAATGCTCGAGAAAAGGCATGTCCAATAGCTTCAGCCACGCAGTAAATGTCAAAATGTTTCCCAGGATTATTAATAAGCCAGGAATCAACTGCTTGGATATAATAATTCTTGAAAGGAAAATAAATAGCCAGATCAAGTGGCTGTAACTTATGTGACGTGTGTTGAGGGAACGTTAATATCATAATACCTGCTTCGGATGCCCGGTCCACAGCTTCTACTGACAAATGTGTTTCGTGGTTGTCTATTATCAATAACACTCGCTCTTCTTTTGAAGGTTTAGTATGCTTTATAAAGTGGTCTAAAAATTTTAGATAAAGCTTTTCGGTTGACCAGCCAGATGGGTTGGCACCGCCAATGGTACCTGGTGGTGCCCCCTTAAGCATGAAATCCTTGAAATTTACTCGCGGGAAAATAAGCATTGGAGGGATATGATTGCCGATAGCATTTATACATCCATTCATAGTTATCAACTGACCGCGTTCGCCAGAAGTCATAGTACCTATTTGTTTAATGCCTTTAGGTGCGACGATCTTTGAAGGATTTTGTACAGTCGTTAAACCTGTTTCATACTGATTCCATATTCTTTGAAGTGGACCCAAACGCCTATGAGCATCTCCTAAATTATTAAAAAACAAGGAAGCGTTGGCTTTATTGAAGCTGGTTGCTCGCGAAGGACTGGTTTTTTCTGGTTTTCTAATTGCTAAGGTGTTATAATGTCTCCGCAAAAACAAACGCATCCATTCCTCTCCAGCAATTTTTTCTTGATCCCATTGCTTGTGGTACTTTTTTTTATTCACTACGGCAAATTCTATCTAACTGACGAACTCCTTTTTTCGATAGGCCGTACTGCATTTTAGTAATAGTTTGTAGGTAAGTAACTAATTTTTCTTCTTCTTCATGACTAAACACCTTGTTTGTGTCATACATTACGTTATAAGTATAATTTTTATCACCAGACGCTTTGAAAGAATTTAGATGCCGCACAAGGGTTGAAAATTTTACGTTGTAAATTTTGCAAGCCTCGCGTATGGAGATTCGCTTTTCTGGAGAGCTTGTGACGGCTTGAATTGCTTTATTCATTGCCTCGGGATCAATAGAAGCCCTTTTTTCCAGATTTTCTTCTTGGCATTGTACCCTGGAACAAAATGCCAAGCAAATTTAACGTCATATACCTATGATCAGCGATCTATGGTACATGATGTAATTTTGATCCAAGGTACATTAGGGTGTATAAAGACAAACAAAAATCAGTAACAATTATAGGCTATGTTTAAATCTAAGTTTAACCATGTCTCTGTACTCACCGATTATTACTGTATACACTGGTTTCACTGAATAACTGTTTCTTTTTCACTGACTCTCTTAACAAAATTTATTTTAAATTGAAAAATCGTCACTTTCGCGACTAAAATCACGATTCTGTATTTTACATCGACAACGTGCTTTTCAACCATACTGCTCTAGATGTACACAGTAATATAGAATGCAAACTATCTATTAAACCGGTTATTAGTTCCTAGGTAGCAGCACAAGGACTAAAACGATCAAGTGATCCAAGGTACACTATGATCAAGGTACAACAGTCTCTCCCTACCAATATAAATCAAAATTAAATTTGTAATAAAAAATTTTATAGTTTTTTGCTCAAAATCGTTGCGTTCTGCGAAAAAAATTCATAAGAGACCAATTTAATTTAATTTAATTGATGGCGGATTTCTACAAAATTATCCAAACTGGAAAAGGCCAGTGGCGTACGGTTATTAACAAAAGTTGTGGTATTTGCGCACGAATACCACTGGTGCAAGTAGAAATATTGGGATCATCCCAAAAAAATGCAATTTATCCCTCCACAGCGTTTTGAAAATTTTCGAGACAATATCTTTAAAACTGCTTGAAATAATTAATAAAAATAAAAATTAAAATTGAAACACAATCTTTGAAATGAAGCATATTTCAACCTACATTTATAAAAACTTTTATCAAAAAACAACTTCGGCAATGACCCCTAAAATCTTTCGCACTTATTTACAAACACCCTGTTTATTTCATGTATTTTTAAAATAAAGAGTTAACATTCAATGGGCGAGTTTTTATTTTACAGACGCCACCAAAGTTTTATTATACTATATTATTATAATCTAAGTCTGGTGTTTCCCTTTTTTGAGGACTATTATGGTGGTACTTAACGAACGAATATCTTATAATATTTCTAGCGCTATCGTATTTTTTAAAACATTTAAATTGTATATTTTTGTATTTATACTACTTCGTATCTACGTAATAATAAATGCTGGAATAAATGAGAATTTTTTTTTGCATTGTTGTAATTTGAATGGATTCTTTGTAACAAATTAAGCAATGATTTTAAGTCACATCTACGTTTATGTAATGAGTTCGTTTAGAATGTTAAATAAAAATATTTGTTAATTGAACATTTGACAGAAATAATAATTTTTTCACATAAGAAGCAGAAGTATCCGATAGTGAAATTAAAATTTAAATTATGTTTCTACATTATAATATATTAAGTATTAAGGGCGGTATGAGCAGTTTACCGGTCGAAAACCATGTCTGGTCTCAGGCCGGTAAAGACCTTAACGCTCGTGATGCTTATACTATTTTTTCACGATGAGCACGATAAGCGTTCAAAATTGAAAATTCGCTGATTACCTGCATTTGTAATAAGTACGCCAATGTTTTTGCAAAGTTACCTTTGTTTCTCAGTTTCAATGGTGTACTTGTTACTATGGATATGTGTAAACAGAAAAAATATTTGTAAATGCGGTCGAATTTTAGTGAATATTTCCCTCATGTATAATTTACTCATACAGAAATCCAACTTCCTTAGGATTACTGTGATAATCCCATTGAATGTTATAAATTACAGCGGTAATTCAACTGAAATGACGTCATACTCAACTACCATAGTAATAGAGCTATTCTTGTTATGAACACGCATTTTCCAAACACTGACAGCCACGTTAAAAAACTTAAGTTACGTTTATTGTACAAATGAAACGATTTCGTAAAATTTCGTGAGGAACCAATATTGAAAAGAGTGTTCCGAAGAATACAGTGAAAAATCAGGCATTCATTTGGACGCATGTATAGTTCGTTTTCTAAATTTTGTTACATGCTTAGTAATTAAAAAGTTTTGTCGTTTTTTAAATTTAAATTTTTAATTAATTAAATAAAGGTTTTGTTCATTTATTAAATTTTGTAACCTTTTTACATAATTAACTAAAGTTTTATTTGTTTGCTTATATATATATATATATATATATATATATATATATATATATTATATATATATATATATATATATATATTTTCAAAATACATAATTTGGGTAACATAAAACCAAGCTGAAAATAATTAGTCATAGCTGTATTGGGTTTGTTAATGGTGTATTTATATATTAAAGTTATACACAAATAATTATCCTCTTGTAGTATTACTAGTGATTATTCTTTAAACAATCCTATTAGCCACTAGTAATGAGAAAAAATTTTAAATCGATCAATAGCATCAAAATTACACTGACTATTTACTAGAAGCTAATTACAGTGACAATTTCTTTGTTGTTTAAAGAAATGTATAAAAAAGTTAGCACTGACTTGATTGTTAAGGGAACGCAGCCATTTGTCTCAATATAAATATTAAAAATTCAGTATCGTCGTCCTTGTTGAGTGGAATTCAGATTTCGCTTTTGAGATTTTCTCCAAAATAAGGTAAGTAAATTGGTATAAATTTAAAGAAACTTTATCATTAGTCATCTTACAGAAACTAACATGAGCACAAATTTGGTCAAAGTTCGGCTGATTCAATACAAGCAGCTGTCGAACAAACAACACCAGTCGACATCAAAAAAAAAGGAGGAGCACAGTATGGAAACAGTTTTTAGACTTTTGCTATGAACGTTAGCTGCATTAACCGAGGTGAATCAGATCGCTTCAATTTTGGAGGGATAGGCGTATAACATGCACTAAAAAGAATCTGTTATGAAAACGTTGTGGAATGGAACCACAAAACTTATCCAGGAAGAATATTTCAAGGAATGTAGTAGAAAAATCGACCCCTTCACTGACACTGAATTTAAGACCGCGCGAGACACGCGTAATTGTAAACGTCGAGTACTTCGACAAATCCTGAAAAGAGAAAACCATCTTCTGTAGCTCTCAGGAAAAAAGAAATAAAACAAACAATAGCAGTATGGGACGAAAATACCCCAAATGGCTTACAAAGAAAATTGTATCACACTGCTAGCTACGAGCTCGCATGGAGAAGTGATAAAAGAATTGGTGCAATATTTTAGAGAGAAAAAAAAAATAATAGTAATAATACGTTAAAATATTTTCGATTGCTTACTAATATCATTACAAACAGCAATTATTTGCCATTAGTGAACACCAACCCTTATTTGGGAAATAATGCAAAGTATTCGCGGTAAGAATGTAAATTATCTAAATCAGAGCAGTAAATTAAAGAAATGCCAGAAGACATAAAAGTGCAGAAATTAAATTTGATATTAAATGAACATAGTTTAAATAATATTTTCTTGTTATTTAATAATTAATTTCTTTCCATAATTATATTATAAAAAACAGCGTGAAATATGAAATTCTTTTTTAACCCTTATCTTTGGAATGGAGGTCATTAATCGTTAGTCATTTTCAAAATACATAATTTGGGTAACATAAAACCAAGCTGAAAATAATTAGTCATAGCTGTATTAAATTACTTATTTTTTTGGGTTTGTTAATGGTGTATTTATATATTAAAGTTATACACAAATTTCACAAAATTGTTGCAACATCTTTAACAATTTTAATAGATAGTATTACTACTGACGAAGATAAACGTTCAGATCGTTTAAATTTAATATAAAAATACATCATTAAAATCTCCAAACAAGACAAGTATTTTAATATGTGTAATAATGGTGAAAGTTTACAGTTTCATAGTCATAACTGTAATTCAAAGTGAGTCACTTCAACACACTTTGCAACAATAATTTTTGCCGTAGGTCGATACCCAGCACTTTATGTTTTTTGTTTTTCAGGTGTGTACTAAGCGTTAATAAGTCCTTATCCATTACACTAGCCCCGAAAACGACGGCGCTACCGGTAGCTTCAACCCGAGCTACGACTACCACGACGATGACAAGAACGAACACCAGGATGCCACGTAACCTCTACCATATCCTCATCATCCTCAACCTCGACCTCCACCGTTACCCAACCCAAATCTAGGTATTGCTTTCGTAATGTACCCAAAGCAGCTGCCTCCCAGAAGCAACCATACACCACCCTACGCCCTCTATAACTGCCGTGGGTAAACCTGTCACGTTCGTCTACAAAACAAATTTCTGGTAGCCCTTTTGAGCATTGAGACCTACAGGATCGTGGTTCAACTGTTTCACTATTTTGTGGATAAAATGGTTGTTAGAACACATTCAAATTGAACAGGTTTTATTCGAAATAATAATATAGAATAAAAAGAACACAAGCTTTTAATAACAAATAAACTAAAAGAGTCTCCCGGTAAATAATAAAAAGAAAATAAAATATAATTCTTGTAACCCTTCTGGATCGGGACGGTACTGTCCAGTTTAGACGCCGCTGGATGCGCCCTCTCTGTTTGTAACTGAAAATTATATTGGTTAATTGCAACAGGTGTTTTTTACTGTAATTGAAATCAGAATTGTCTATTATTCGGTAGTTATTGACTATGTGTATTGTGTTTGGGGGTTATGGGCAACAATATTAATTATGTGTGGATATCAGGTGATATCAGGTAATTTTGTGTAATTTAAGTTAGATACAAAATGTGTTGGTTACATGGACCAGGAGGTGTGAAACGTTTTAGTTTGTAAAATTGGGGTTGTATATACAGGGTGGATAGTTAGGGATGTCCAGGTGTGTTTAAGGTAGCGATAGGGAATTAATCTAGTAGAGATTAGGTACGAGAAGGTTGTTCGGGGCAAAACCTCCGTTCACTTTCTATTGGGATAATGGGATGGTTTGGGGTTGATTGATAAGGTGCAGGTATATATAGTCAATAAGTATGTTTGTATCTGGTCTGGTAAATAAGTGTAAATAAGTCAGAATAGTTCAAAGCAAGTAAAATAAGTTTATAATGATGGGGATCTGGTATATATAGGAAGAAATCTGGAGTGCGAAATAGAATAGCAATTGATAAGATTTTTAAATAATGATAGAGTAGTTGTGGGAATAATTCGGAAATAAGGTTTCATAGTCAATTATATCTAGGAATGGAAAATGTGTAAGGATTCTGGCAGGATCATTTCAAATCTTAAATTCAGCTACAACCACACCGACCTTATCAAGGCTTTCCAACCTATCCCGACCGCTGAAATGGAGAAATCATACCAGCAGCCTTTGAAACCCCAACCGTTACCCTATCCCAACTGTCCAGTCCAACCCACGCCCGACTCGCACCCAAACCCCTCTCCTTGTCATGCGCCATCTTCGAGGTTGACCGTGATATAACAGCCCACTTCCTTCGTGCACATCGTGGCCCACTCCAAAGCTTCCATCGACTTCCTTTTGCATAACGGCGTCTGTGTGTTCGGCAGACGCTACCAATTCGAGCCTCCACATATTCCCAATCCTATACCTAAGTACTGCTCCACCTGTACCCAGGTGGGGCACATAGCAGTAGTGCCGTAACCGATCCCTGAAATGCCCATCTTGTGGCGAAAGTCACAAATCCCAAGCATGTCCTTCCATATCCTCGTCAATGTTTATCAACTGCGTGGGCTCCCACCCCACTTACAGTTTCGACTGAGAGAAACGGCGGGAGATCTCACCCTGTCCTACCTCTTCAAGATGGAAACAGATTCCACCACCTCCTCCCATCCTGACGTTGAGAGCTACGAGCCCTTTATCAGGATCCACATGTTCCTACCAGACCTAACCTTCACTCCCTTCACTATCTTCTCCGATATGCGTGAGCTTATCACGAAGAAACTGGACTACGTAGCGGAGGAGTTCTTACACGGGATTTTGTACTGCGCTTGGAGCGGTACAAAGGTCGGTTTTAGCACTCCTTCCTACCAACAGGAGTAAACTCCCAACTCCTGTCCTCCACTTCCTAACTTCCCGCAGCTATAAACCTAACGATAGGAACAGTTAACGCGCGTGGCATTTGACGAAAACGCCACTTGATCAACAACCAACTTGACACAGACCACATACAGATAACCATAACAGAGACAAAGCTAACCAACCGAAGCACTTCTGATACCTATCCGTTCCCTACACCTTAATACCGCACATTCAACACCTTTAATGTTGTAGCTGCAACGGTGCATCCCCTATAATAGTGGTCTGCTGTTATAACCCTCCCGGACACAACACCATTTCTTATCCACTACTACACAATATATCCAACATACTACTCGGATACCTTAACGTTAGACACCAACAATTTTGAGACAGGACTGACAACCCGAACGCACAAACACTAACAGAAAAGCTACTTAGCCTACTAATAGAAAGAATAAGGAATATCCCCCCACGTGTATAGGATATAACGGCTGCTCCATACCCGACCACATAATATTCTCCTAACAAATAACAATATTTTGATGACAACTGTCATCTCGGCACAACAATAACATCAGACCACCTTCCCCTACTATTTAGGACATCCCTAGGACCCCACTTCCCCAAACACAAATCACTGTCACACGTAGAAACTTTCATAATGCCGATTGGAACGCGTTTAAGGAACACATGTCCAATAACTTCGGAGATCTACCCCTTAACAACACCGACGACATAGACAGATCCGTACAAGAACTGACCCAATTTATTTCCGAAGCAGTCAATGCAGCAATCCCCACAAAAGTAATCGACATCACCCAGAAGCAACGTCCCCCCGCATCGTTCTTCTGATTAAGGGAAAGCGGCGGATATACCGTCGATTTCTGAAAACCAGGGACCCTGTACCAAAAAACCGAATACAACCGCCTCAATGCAATAAACCGACTAGAGACCATCAAATACTCCCAGGAAAATAGGATTAAAGAAACAAACAAACTAGATTACCGCGAAGGCCCTAAATTTTGGGACATATTTAAGGTCCTAACAATATAAAAAACCAAACAAAAATGATACCTAATCAACCCTCAAGGTAACCTCGCAGTTTCAGACCAGGAGAAATCCGACTGTTCGGCCTTCACCTGAAAATCGTTCTAACTACCCCCGACGATGCATCGTTTGACAACGATTTCAAAGCTCAACTCGAACAAAACCTTGAGGAGTTTCAAACCCAAAACCATAGACGGCAGGAACCATACGACGGCGACCCCTTCCTTAGTCCCATTTCACAAAATCAAATGTTACAAAATTTTAGACATGGGAGAAATTCCGCTCCAGGACAAGACGAACTTAACCGTCTAATACTTAAGAACCTACCACAAAACGATATTAGACAGTTAGCCCAAATATACAACCGATGCCTTGCCCTATCCTATTTCCAGACGGAATGGAAGACCGTTTCAACCCTCAAGTTACCCAAACCATGATCTGATCCTTCCCGACCTTCATCCTACAGAGCGATTTCCCTTTTAAGTTGTATGGAAAAATATCTAGAGATCATCCTGTCCCAAAGGCTAAGAGATAATCTCGAAGCCAACAACATCATACCAAACAGCCAGTTCGGATTCATACCGAACCGTTCTTGCCAAGACCCCCTTGTGAAATTATATACGGAATCCTCCCAAGCCTTGAAGCACGGTGACTATTGCTTCGTAGTCTTACTCGGCATCAAACAGGCATTTGACAAAGTGTGGTACGCAGGACCAATACACAAACTACTACAGTTAGGCTTCCTGACTGCATTTGTCCGACTCCTTCTCTTATATCTGACAGGCAGATTTGTGAAGGTACGACTAGGTTCATCTACTTCCCGACATTTCATCCGACCGTCGGGGTTTCGCAAGGATCGTCACTAGCACCTTTTTTATACACCATGTGTACCTACGACATTCCTCAGGGTACCAACCCGAACACAACTATAACCCAATTTGCTGACGACACTGCTCTCTGGGCGACCAGTAGGGGCAGTGATGGGACAAATAATAACGCAACAACTTACCCACTTCTCTAACTGGGCCAACCGGTGAAGATTAACAATCAACCCAAACAAAACGCAAACAATACTGTTTAGACACTCTAAATTATCCAATTTCGAAGAAAGACCTCCGAAAACATCGACTTGACCCGACGCGGACAAAGACTACAACTACGACATACAATCATATACCTAGGCATCACGTTCTCCCGAACCCTACACTGGCAACCCGACGCTAGCAGCGCTCTCAATAAGATACGCAACCTCGCATCACTATTGAAAATGCTGCGAGAAAACGTCAGAGGTTGTCATCCCAAAACTCTATAACATACATACATCCCACCATTACTCGAGTACCGCGCTCCATTGTACCTAATCCTTAAAACCAACCAACTCCAATCCCTCGCCTCATGCGAAAGTACAACTCGCCAACATTCAACCAGTAACCGACAGACTAATAACACTACAAACCAAATACACAATCCTTACTAAACAAATATTACAAATCCCATTCTCCAACAAACCCCAACTACCACTAAAACCTAAAACCAAATTCAAACATCTCCCAGCACTCGTACTACAACGAACGGATAACTCTACCCATCCTATGATACAACCATCAAAATTGTTACAATACATAAATACAACATAACACAAACACATAAAACCCAGGGCTAAAGAGTGCGAAGATCCCCAAACTGACCGAAGATCAAATATGCAAAGAAACCAAGAAGGAAGAAGAATCCCACAAGGAATGAGCAAACGATGTAATATATATACACACACACACACACACACACACACACACACACACACACACACACACACACACACACACACACACACACAACCCCCACACACACACATATATATATATATATATATATATATATATATATATATTTACTTTTCATTTCCAAAGGCCGCTTTGGTGGAAGCCTGCACTGTAATAAACAGTGATCTTGATAACGTATAAAAAACATCTATGGATTATGGTCTTCATCACAACCCTTCTAGTAGGTCTGTTGCTGTTCTATTCGGTAAACTAAAACAATAGGACTGTTATAATAGATAACGTAAGCATAAAAATAAATAATACATCGTTACCATTACAAGATACAGTAAAAATTCTTGGTCTTTATCTAGATTATTCTTGGAGGTTTAACGAGCACATAACTGAACGCATTAAAAAATGTTACGACTCGCTTAAAATTATGTATCACAATAGACACGCATTTGATTTAAGCACAAAAACTTTACTATGTAACTCTTTAGTACTTTCTCGATTTAATTTCTGTGATATGGTTTACGGCTCTTGTATATCCTCAACCGACATCAGATGAACTCAAAAACTGCAGAATTCTTGTTTGCCGCTAATTTTCGAAATTGGTTAATCTCTTCGAGAGTGAGAGATTTCGATTTTTATTTCTAAAACCATCCGATTTTCTCTTCAAATGTGCCAAAACTTTTGTGTATTATTTGTATTATGTCGAATATTGAATGTTGCCCTTAACATTGAATAAATAGCTCATAGAGATGACGGTTTCGTTTTATTTGACAATTTAGCAAAGCATGCCAAGATCACGGTCTCGGAGAGTAATTTTACTTTATTCGTAAGTGTCCAATCCATGAATCTTTTGTACACAATGTCGTACCTTTCATAGGAATTTTCTGGTTGTTTGTTGCAGTTTCCGCTTTTTCGCTGATTTCAGGTGGCGTTCACATATCTTTTCTCAACGTCGCTAGCCATTTTAGTGCTTAAATGGAAAAAATTAGTCGAGAAACGGAGAAATGATCTATTTTACCAAAAATTACTTTTATGAATACGTATTTGACAAATATAGACAGCAATTTCGGAAAACTGACAATCTGATGTGACGTGTCTAATCAGATCTGTGCGTAATGTTAATTAAGGCAAATGTCCTCGCTGGGTGATTTTGTCACTTCACACACGACATTTGTAAGGACCAGTTTACTTCGTTTAACCGTTGTACGTAATTGATCAGTTTCTATAGTGGCCGTAGATAAACGTTGTTAAATGTTAGTTGTGATATAAGGAAACTATTGTATTTATATTATGGTATAAATCTAATTTTATTCATATTATCAATGTGTTACGTAATCAATACTATCCGAATAATAATTAGTATTCGTATTTTACCTAAATATTGTTACGTCCTAATTGTTTCAATTTAGTCAGTGGACGTAGTTGAGGATTAGCAATATCCTAATATCTTTGAATCTGCTATAACTTCCACATAACTTCAGTGAACGTTTGTCAGAATAGTTTAACAAGCAACAAACAACTTTGTCCCAGCATATTATTGTTAAGACTAGATTATTCAACCTGCGAAGTAACTCCCAAACGTAGAAATCTTAATAAAAAAGAAATCCTCCCCTTATAGTATTAGGATAACAACTGTAGTTTATTTTCAGATAGTCAATGAACAATAAATACTTACGCAGTATTTAGGTTTTATTACGCTATTTGAATTTTAGGTTAACCGTCTTGCTGCACTTTTTTCAGATTTTTAATTTTTAAATGCTAACATGTCATCTGCTTGAATCCATAAAAATAAATTTCAATTTTGGCATATTATTAAATGTTTTTTTTCCACCAGGACTAAGGATTTGTTTACATACTTACCATAAATCCTTGTCCGTCCAGACCCTTGGCTCTTATAATTTTGTATAGAACCGCACAGCTTATTTAGGTATACTGGTTTCAATCAACAATTCCATTATTTTTAACCCACAAATAAGTTATAACAGCCTAATGTATCTACACAAAAAAGCATCTTGAAGGTCTAAAATACTTTTATGTATAACTCATGTATATAGAAGTTTTATCATTTATTTTTTTATCCGCAATATTTGATTAAATGGGATCCTTTTATCGTTGCGAATTTATCTTAAGGTTTGTTGTAATATTACTCAATAAAAACTTCAATATGAATGTATTTCATGGTATTAGCGCTTTATTACTTGTCTGCAGATTGTAATCAGTATCACTACAGCCTACTTCAAGTTGGATAGATTAAGACTTAGTAAGTTATTTAAGAAGAATACTAATGTAGTAAAGCGAGCTCGCAAGTGATATACCGTGAGAATACAACATAATATTGAATCAGATTATGTTCGTAAAACGTGTAATATCGGGCGACACATTTTGATTCGTGCCGTTCAGTTGAGCGCATCCTCGGACAAAGAAATCCACTTTCAATACTTAGCAGAATAGTAAGTTGTATTACAAGTCCAGAAAAGGGGTGTTTGCAAGTACTCGAAAACCATTTTATGGCAGAGTAATACAAACGATTTATTGGTACCGATGTCAACAATTATTATTAAAATCAATAAAATCTGTCGAATTCTACGTCGGTGTATTACCAAAATTTTAGGCCTTTCATTACATTTTTAGAACAGATCTTTATTGTTTGGTGGTTCATCAAGTTTTAAATTATAGAGATTGTCTATGATTAGCTAACTTGAAGCAGTATCACTATGGATCGAATAGAAACTGTGTTACCTTCGTGGAATTTATTAAGAATAGTTATGAAGAATATGGCGTATTTACTGCGTAGTAGTCCACATTTACAGGGATGTGCCGTGGATAAATTGTAATTGGGTAGACCGATATGTGTGTATATATATATATATATATATATATATATATATATATATATATATATATATATATATATATATACAGGGTGATTGGTGGAAACCATTCATTAGAAGTATTAGGAGTTCCAGCCATGGCTGATTTCTGAAAGTTTGTATCTGGGCTAAGTGATTCATATTCTATTTAAGGAAAATATTTTCATGATGACTACACTTCCGGTTATACCGGAAGTAGCCATAAACTTTGTTATTTTAAATTGAATCGTACCATTTTTATGGCATATTCGAATTGTACTCGCCATTTTAGTAGAAATTTTATCAATGTTCCCTATACTTAAATTTAATATTTTTTGAGATTTAAATTTTTTTTCGAAAATTATTGGTTGAACACTATGACATTTGACAATGCCTACTGGCGCCATTTTTAGTACGAAGCAAATAATATTGACGTTATGCATAGGGGTATCCTTAAGCTTTACGCTGATGCTTCCGGTACTGCCGAATTATCTACAGGGTGTTCAAAATGTTACATAATGCTACATAATATCTTTTGAAAATAAAAACCATCAAAACTTAACTTTTTCAAATATAAGGCTCAATATTTTCTTCCTTTAACGGATGCAGAATAAAATTCTGCATTGATTTGTATTAGCATTCCCTATACCTATCTTCGATAGTTTTTCTCATATTGAGGTATTTGTTCATTTCTTCTGAAGTTCAAAACGATTTACCTGGTTTTTCCATGGATAGCCATGGAAACCACAGCTATGTTTGTTGTTAGTAACTGTCAATACCTTTTGTTGTGTTTCTGTGTTCGGTTTATCAAAATGGAAAATGGGAACTATTCAAACAGGGATATTTTGAACTTATTTTATATTCATGGAGAATGTGATAAGATTATTAGCAGAACTTGCCGTTTGTTTAATGACCGATATCCTCATTTAACACCAATGAACAAGCACAAATTTAAGCGAATAGACTCAAACTTTTTACGGTATGGAACAGAGAAAGCTGCCCGAACACGATCAAAGCCTATTACTGGCGAAGAAGCTAATGAAGTTAATATCCTAGCATATTTTAATAACTATCCCCACGGCTTGATACGATCTGCTGCAGAAGATTTGGGCCTGTCTTACTATTCCATACAATACATCTTAAAGAAGCACAAAATGCATGATTATTCGTTTACCTTGGGTCAAGCACTTCATCCAAGCGATAATTTCAAGCGAGTGGAATTTTGTGAGCAAATGTTAATCAGAATTCAGGAAGACCCGCTGTTTTTATGAAAAATAATTTGGACGGACGAAGCAAAATTTACCAGAGAAGGAATTGTTAATCGACGTAATTGGCACTATTGGGCGTCGGAAAACCCACATTTCAAGCGAGAATCAAATTTTCAAAACAAATTTAGTTTTAACGTGTTTTGTCTTGTAATGAATGGTCGTGTCTCTTCAAATTTATGATGAAATTTGACAAGTATAAAATATTTGGAGATTCTGAGAACGGATATCTCTGAATTTTTCAAAAATCTGCCTGTTAATATTTTACAATACTGCTGGTATCAAATGGACGGAGCTCCCGCACATTCAACGCGTGACGTTGATCAAGAGCTCACCACTATGTTTGGTGATCAGTGGATCGGTCGAAACGGAGCATGGCGGTGGCCTCCCCGATCTCCCGATCTAACTTCACTCGACTTCTACGTGTGGGGCGAAGTCAAGAATCAAGTATACGCCACTCCAGTCCACACAAGAGAAGACCTAGGCTTAAGAGCAACGATGGCATTTCGCCAGTTAAATCGTTATCATGTCAAAAAAGCTTGCACGAAAGAAGTTCAGTCAAGACTTTTAGGTTGTCTTCAACAAAATGGAGGCCACATAGAACATTTATAAAATTTTGAATTGTTTTTCTTACTTTCAATAATATTAATAGTTATTATTTGCATATTACTTTTATTCTCATCTTATTTGTTGACGAAATTTAACAGTTCTGTTTGCTTTGATAAAATACACTAATGTAATTGGTTTCTGCATCTGTAGTAGGCTTCGGCCGTGGAGAAATCGAATTAATTTTTCTAAATTTCGGACGAGATTTTAGAAATACCTGAATAACTGAAAAACTGTTGAAGATATGTATAGGGAATGCTAATACAAATCAATGCAGAATTTTATTCTGCATCCGTTAAAGGAAGAAAATATTGGGCATTGTATTTGAAAAAGTTAAGTTTTGATGGTTTCTATTTTCAAAAGATGGAAGTCACATTTTGAACACCCTGTAGATAATTCGGCAGTACCGGAAGCATCAGCGTAAAGCTTTAGGATACCCCTATGCATAACGTCAATATTACTTGCTTCGTACTAAAAATGCGCCAGTAGGCATTGTCAAATGTCATAGTGTTCAACCAATAATTTTCGAAAAAAAATGTAAACCTCAAAAACTATTAAATTTAAGTATAGGGAACATTGATAAAATTTCTACTAAAATGGCGAGTACAATTCGAATATGCCATAAAAATGGTACGATTCAATTTAAAATAACAAAGTTGATGGCTACTTCCGGTATAACCGGAAGTGTACTCATCATAAAAATATTTTCCTTAAATAGAATATGAATCACTTAGTCCAGATACAAACTTTCACGAATCAGCCATGGCAGGAACTCCTAATACCTCTAACGAATGGTTTCGACCAATCAGCCTGTATATATATATATATATATATATATATATATATATATATATATATATATATATATATAATAATATAAATTGAGGGAAGTAACAGCCGTTACAATGTTAAGGAAAAAAAATTGCTTGCGGCTGACTAGGGTCTTAATACGTTTAAAACTCTTTGATATTTGCCAATATTTCGGAAGCTTTTTATTTTGTTCCTTTATCAAGGCTTCTATAATAAAACATTTATATCAGTGACTTAACCTAAGTAAAATTAAATGTAACCAACGTGACAGAAAAATTGTAACAATGCAAGCACATGTTTCTGTCATAGTATAAAATTAAAGAAATGTTTTAATTCATTTTAGATGCAACTCCAGCTTCTGTTAATCATCAATTAACAATGACAGTTTAATGGTAAACAAACATAATAATCCAAATTTATCTATGAAGTATAACCAGCTAGTTTTTAAAGAATAACTTAGATGTAAGTAACGTAAGCAACTTGACTTGTTTTAACATTGTTTTATTGTAGAAGCCTTGATAAAGGAACAAAATAAAAAGCTTCCAAATATTGGCAAATATCAAAGAGTTTTAAACGTATTAAGACCCTAGTCAGCCGCAAGCCTGATAACACTAAGGAATTAGTTAATAATATATATATATATATTATATATATATATATATATATATATATATATATATATATATATATATATATATATATATATATATATATATATATATATATATATTATATATATATATACCGATTGTCTATGATAAGCTAACTTGAAGCAGTATTTGCCCGCATACCTACAGTATACTAATGGGCCACGCCTAACAGAGATGGCGCAGTATGTACTTATCACTATGGATCGAATAGAAATTGTGTTACTTTCGTGGAATTTATTAAGAATAGTTAAGAAGACAATGGCGTATTTACTGCGTAGTAGTGCACATTTACAGTGATGTGCCGTCGATTGTACTTGGGTAGACCAACCGTCATATTATCGGGAGATTTTGTAAAATATCTGTAGATGGTTCTGACGTGACGCATTGAGTTCAATTGTTTTCTATAGGTAAGCTCAATTATTCAAAAGTATGTTTAAGTTGAGATACTGGATCAACATTAACACTTATTTTAACCCTAGAAGGTCAGGAATTATTTTTCGGTAAACATACCAACCAGGTCTGTGCAGACCTATGTACATTTTGTATAGGCCCATAAAGGCAGGTGTGCGAGATGTGTGTATGTGTGTTAATTCTTGCTAATGTCGAACGAAGGGATAATTGTGAACTACAAAAACATGCTTCTATGATTTATAGGTAAAATATACCCTTATTTATTTGACGAGTTACAACTTAGTTAAAAATAAAATATAATTTATTCTCAGCATTCTGGGCAATAACATCTAGCTTGAGAGTGTTGAAGGCACACTAGTTTCTTGCAATTCATGCAATGGAGCCAGGTTTCCCGTTGCTTTTTGCTGGTTTTGTAGCACAACGAGCACGATGGTCGAGTCGAAGGTGTAACAGCATGGGCTGGCTGATCATTAATCGGTGTATCTGGAGCTATCTTCAAACATATGTTAAACAATATGATTTTAGTAATTTCAAATGCATGAATTTTAAATGCATCCGAATACTTACCGTAGCACCGAAAAGCGACAGTGCTTGCTTGATGTATTGAAAACCTCGTACAATGAGATTTGTTGCTCTTTGTTCCATGTGAGGTAGAACCAATTGTTTAGCCAGCTCCATAGGGAAGGCACGTCCCTATCATTTCTGTTGACTAGATTCAATTCATTGCGAATTACAAACGAAGCTAACGCAGCAATGTCCAGCATATTGCAGAATAGGGCCGATGGCCAACGGTTTGTGCCTCGTTTACAAGTATAACCGGAGACCATTTGGACCATGATACCTACTCCGGCTTTATACCTGTTATAGTGTATTTGGTGTGGCTTGTTGGTTACTTTCGTATCGTCTATGAGCCATATGTAATGCTCCGTGACATCAGGACGACGTTTTTTTTTTATTTTTGGACACATATGAACATAATGAGATGTTATCATTGTAAAACCCAAATATTGTAGTGAAAACTTCTCTATTCGGGTCCAACATTTGCGGTGGTGTAAAAGATCTGTTTTTGCAGACGGTACCAATGAATACCAATTCTTTAGACATAAAATCAGCCAAATTAATCGGCCGGAATTTTCATATCTCCCCACCAAACTGCAGAACAACACGTTCGCCCTGGTTCAGCTCACGGACAGTACCATCCAATTTTCCCGTATATATCAATCCTTCCAATGGGTAATTTGAATTGGCGCCACTAGCCCACCAAATTTTAGTGCCATAGTTTGGTGGCTTACTCGGGATATATTGTGGAAACCGTGTGTCCTCTGTATGGGAACAACTGTCCATCGACAGTAATTTGAGCACCGGGAACAGATGCTCTCTCCACACTTGCCATCAGCATTATCCAAAAGTCACCTATAGCAGCCGATTTGATTTCTAGTTATAGAACAGCGCGGATATTGCGGTTATCGAAACGAATGTATTGGGTTACCTGTGTTTGATAGCAGTGGTAGCTTATGTAATAAGGTGGCGGTCCCTACTTATCCTCCGGTTCCCGAGCCTAACGTTTATAATACGTCAAATGTCCCCTATGATATTGGAAATTCTTTGGAGATGCATGTAGATGACTACACAAAATATCAGCTGTTGTCGAACCCCTGGCAGCCAAAAGATGACTACAAGTTCCCATATTCCACGTACTTGATCAAGGGTAAGAAAGTGAAGCGATATTTTAGACACAAGTATCTCAAAAATACTCTTGGCTTGTTTTCACATGCTAAGCAAGGCTTATTTTGTAAGTTCAGCCATTTTTTCGCAACTGGTGGTGTTGGTGGAGGTCAAAAAACTGTACCCTCGCAACAACTTGTGATAAAACCGTTGACAAACTTTAAGGATATTGTAGGACAGAATGGGGATTTGTAGACACATGCTAATTATTTATATCATAAACTAGCTGCAGAAGAGGGGACAGCATTCCTTCAGACCTTTAATAAGCCGAACTTGGAAGTAATCAACCGGATAGATCAACAGCGTCTCAAAAAGGTGGAAGTAAACAGGGAACGACTTCGTCCTATAGTTGAAACTATTATCCTCCTCGGCCGGCAAAATTTAGCATTCCGTGGACACAGAGATGATGGACCGATACTTGATAATACGGATATTTCGAACGAATCCAACGTGACTGTGAAAGAAGGGAATTTCAGAGAACTTTCATGGTTTCGAGTATCTGCCGGTGATAAAAAACTAGAGAAGCATTTACTGTCTGCTTTCTCTAATGCTACATACGTAAGTAAGACAACCCAAGATACACTTATTTCATGCTGTGGGAAAGAGATTTCTGAGCAAATTTTGAGCAACGTGCGGGGATCGCGGTACTATCCAATACTTTTTCACGAGACAACAGATTCATCTCACCTGTCCCAGTTGAGCCTTACCTTACGATACGTTCATGATGGCAATATTCGTGAGGATTTCGTCAGTTTTGTGGATGCGTTTGAGGAGCTAGCTTATGTTAAACATGAAAATTAGTACGAATGCGATGAAGAAGATTGGAGAGAAATCAGAAAAGAACTTGCTGCCGAAGAGAAGTCGAACGCAACATCCACACATAGGGACTGAAACCTCCACTGGAACGGTGTGTTGGAATAGAAACAGACGGATGTGCCGTTATGCTTTCCGAGGTTCGAGGTGCTGTCGCGGAGGTTCAGAAGGAAGCCACAAACGCTGTCAAAAGACCATGCCATAGCCACAAGCTGAATACCTCTATTTCACGTAGCTCCAAAGTGCCTGATATCCGGGACGCTGTTGCAATTATGAAAGAAGTAATTGCTTTCTTTAAATCACATGCGAAACGAAAAATTGTCGTCATGAGCACTTTGGGATGTGCGCTTACATCGCTGTGTGACTTCTGGTGGGTAGAGCGGCATGACAGTGTGCTACAATTTTCTGTTGACCTAGCAAAGATTATTGAGACTCTAGAAAAGATTTCAGAGTGGCGTGACCCGAGCAGGGCTGGGAAAGCTGCTTCACTAGTGACAACTTTGTGCAATACACAATTCCTGGTCTCAGTATTGTGTTTGAGTGTTATGTTATCTCTAACGCAGTCTCTGAGTAAATCACTACAGAAAACGGCCTTTGATATTAATGGCAGTGCTATGCAAGTAAAGAACATAATTTCTATTCTTACTAGTCGTGGGGAAGATATGGACGCTAGTTTTAACAACGTCTGGCAGCGTGCAGAAAATCTAGCCCAACAATTAGATGTCGAGCTGAATATTCCTCGAGTCCCTCGCCATGATGGACGCCAAATTTATCGTGCCAACCATCAAATGAATTCAGCTGATGAATACTACAGAGTATCAGTCTATGCACCCTTACTAGACTATGTTCTTACAGATCTGCGAGAAAGATTTTCAGCTGAAATCTTGGAATATTTCAGTTATCAGTTTTCGTTCCAGAAAATATTATTAAAAATTCTTCTGCTGAAAATGACAAAAGCATAAAGTCCCTCCTCCACCGTTTTGGATTGCTTCTTGATATCGATAAGAACGTTGCTTCTCTTCTGCTAAAAGATAAATTGCTACTGTGGCGAGAGAAATGTATTCAAGAAAACGAACGGAAAAAATACTTCCCTATAACTGCTCTGGATATATTGGCTAGGTGCGATAAAGATGCATTTCCTATAATACATGAATTTGTACTAATCCTTGCAACACTCCCAGTGACAAATGCATCTGCTGAGAGGTCATTCTCGTCATTGCGGCGTTTTAAAACATATTTAAGAGCAATCATGACTGAAAACCGCCTCCTTGGTCTTGCTCTTATGCACATCCATAAGCATATTCCTATTGACATTGAGAAAGTGATTACAAGATTTGCAAAAACCGGCGGTAGAAAGAAATTGGAGTTTATTATTTAAGAACCGTATTATGTACCTTACCTGTTTACTTCAAATTAAATTGTTTTTTTTTCTTTTTGTATAACTATGTGCTTCTCTTTCATATTTTTTCAAGACAAAAAGAGTAGCTCCAAGCGCAATTGACAGATATATTACATGGAAAACAAACTAAAATTGTATAAAATTTTTTGTTTAGAACGAATTTTCTGGAAGTTAGGGTAAAAACAAAAATTGCCTCCCCCCCTGAGCGAAATCCTGTATCCGCGCCTGAGAAAATCTTACACCAGGCTGGCTTTGCGTTCTCACGTGGAAATTTCAATAGAAACAGGTACTGTACAGAAAGGGTATCTTAAACCGTATTCGATTGAAATGCAAAAACTTAAATCCTTGTGCAATATTGTTTGTTTACTAACATTTAAAAAAATACCATTGAATAACCACATTATCATGTGGGGCCCTATTTTTTGTCGCCACAAACAACACTGCCTGTACGGGTTGTGCGTAATGCCGTATTGTAGAAAAGTAACAAGCCTCCAAATGTAAGTTAACAATAACAAGAACTAGTAAATATTCAGTAATAAAAGAAACTATTTGCACACATTTGTCGTCTGTAAGTGAATTAAAGTAAAAAGGAAGTACTTACCTCTAATTTAAAATGCACTAAGATCTGAGACAACCAATTAAGATGCAGAAAGGTTTTCTTTCGCAATGACAATAACGTCGACCTTCTTCTGCGATGCACTGAGGAATAAGCAAAAGTAATACTTTCAAATCTTGTTAAATCAACTGTTAGTCATCCCGCAGGTAAAGTAATAAACATCAGTTTTAACAGCACTTACTTAAAGATTTACCAAGGCACATAATTCAATGATTTTGCAGAATTGCATTTTTAGAGGAAACGAAAGTGATTCACTTCTTTTTTGAATTCTATCAATAAACCAAGGAACCTCAAAAATAATCCTAATACGTGTATCAATGGTATTTTCATTTCTTTGCACTACCCCCTGGCTTTTGTGCCAACTATTTTTACGTGCATTTGCTTTATGAATTTTATTTCCTTCTTAAATGCAATTGTCAAATAATTATTCATCGTTGAAAGGTTAATTTACTTACTGTTTAAGTTAAACCTTATTTTTGTTTTTATTTTAAGTTTGGCGGCCATATATTTGTTCATTAGTATCAAGACAGGACTTGTCTCAAATTTTAAGTAAATTTAATTCAGTGTTAATTTCCAAATTTAGAACCATGTTGTAAGTATTACATTTTTGATATAAGAATATTAAATACGAGCCTTTATCTAAGATTTTAATGAAAGAATAATAATTTATTACTTTTTTACAGATTTTAAATTGTTATCTAAGAATATAACTGGTACATTGAAAAACTGTATAAGACTTTCCTTAATTAAATGGAGCCTTGAAGGTGCACACTTTACACATTACATTCTTTCCCTATTATTGTTAGTATTATAAAATTAATATTAAATATTGTTATGTTCACTTATCAGACTATTTAATTTTGTACATGTGTTACTTATAAGTGGTACAAACCATTTGTAATGGTCGTTTCTATATTAACGAAGTTATGTTTGTTTAACAAGAAAACTTATAATTAAAGAAAATTAGATCTATAAAGCAAAATATGAAAGTATAAGCACTAACACATTTTTTTTTCTAAAATCATAATTACTCACGTTTTGACCTATTTATTACAAAACTTAATTTATTATTTAATGAGAGTGTCAAGAAATAAATGTAAGATTATGAAGTAAATTAGAATTTGTGTTTTTAACTTAATTTAAATTTAAATTTGAAAAGTCTTTATTTATCCATACAAAACCTTATTTACTACCGAAACAGGTTATTATCTTATTAATTTATTTTGTTATCATTATACATGATACTATTTTAGACACTAATGCCTTATCAAAATCAATTATTCGTTATTAGAATTGAGTGATCCATTAATGAAACGCGTATTGTGTTTTAAAATCGTCCATTGGGACTCTCCACGTATTTAAAACGATAATGGTTAAAAACCAGTAACTTAATACGTGAAACTAATACATAAAGAGCTATATTAATAAATATTCTTTTTATTACACAGCTAAACCATTTTGTTTCAATACAGTATTAGCATTGTAAAAATGTGCCTAAGCATCCAGGTTTAGTTTTCAAGTGGATTAAAATGTAATAATTCAAACTTGGTCATACGTTGTGTATACAAATCTGATTGTGTATTATTCTACACCGTCAAGTGTGTGGGCAGGTAAAGGATGTAATGTATAATAGAGGTAATGAGTTGGGTGTGGGACGTTCAATTCGGCCTTACCGTCATATAATAGTTATTTATAAATCTCGGGAAGTATGCACTGCAAAAACCCTAAAATATGCACGCAAATATTCACCAAAAACAATCAAAATTTCTTTATGAAGCCTTCGGCAATAACCCATCATATTACTTTTATGGCGGCATCCGGCTTATCGCTTAGCAGGATGTATTTACTTTACCTGCTCACAAAAAAATAAGTACAATTAAAATGTTTTTTGCGATTTCATTCCGAAAATCGCTCAAAATATGCACTTTTAATAAATGCATATGCATTTATAAAATTTTGTCAAAATATGCACTTTATATGCATTTTTCATATTTCCCGAGCTCTAGTTATTTACGTATTAACGCCATAAGGATATTTTTATGGACCGAGGCGCTAATTTGAACATTTGAATCCGAGCGTGCTAGCCTGAGGGCTAGGAAAGCACAGTAGGACCATAAAAACCAGTTATGCCCGCAATGCACACAAAATTTTATGCACAATTAATGTAATGAATATTTAAAATAAAAGACGGGCAGAAAAGCAGGCGTACCAAATTCATAATTCATTTGACGTTTACGCTTTGGTTTAGTTACTTTTAAACACAATAACAGATGTTTCCAGAAGTAAGGTCGTAGAAAAAACCCACCCCCCAAAGCGATTTAACGTAGAAATTTTGGACACCTTTTAAATGTTGGCAATAACCAAGAACGTATTGTAATAGTCAGGTAAATTTTCCATTATATTACGGGCACGTAGATATTCTCTTAAACAGCCAGTTTGTTAATGAAAGAATTCATACGAAAATACGCAATGCCTGGTTCGAAACTGACTAGAATATCTGTTATATAAAAAGAAGAATTACATTTTTTATGTTTTTGATGGATTTGAATATATGTGTATTTATAAAAGCAAAGAAATGATCTTATTTTTATTGCATTATAATGGAATTAGATAATAAATTTGAATGTCATTACTGTTTACTTTAAGGAATTTAAAACAGCTCCAAGTCAGTTGTTTTTATTCACATACAGGAATTGATAATAGGGGTAATATATTTTTAATATGAATTAACTTCAATGAAATTCTTGCACAAAAATAAAAAATCTGATGTGTGCAACAAATGGCCTCACAATACAATGTAATTGATAATTTAAACAAGCACAAGTAAAATTGAAAGAATTTGATGTGTTTTGTAACTAGTGTACTGTGTTTTTTTTGCTATTAAAAATTTTGTACATTGTCATTAAGTTGTTAAATTATTTTATTACAAAAGTTGTAAGACTTCGACAGAAACAATTAAATATGATGACCAAGACACATTATTTGAAATTTAAGTATTATTTAAATAATACCTATAAAGTTTGACGCACTAAACAAAAATAATCAAAAGTTGATTAGAGAAAGTAAATAATCAATCACCCAGTTTAGATTTATTTAGTTCCGAAATTGAAAACGTGTAAATATGGGCATAAAAGTACAATTTTTATAAACATATAAATCCACTTGGTACCCATATGTTTCTATTGATGCGGTTATCATTTTTACATTTATTCCATAGTTAACTGTTTTTGTTGCGAAAACAACAGTTGTTAACTATATTTAAGGGCGACTTTTGAGGGGTATTGTTGCTGGTGGAGCTTTAGAGGGAGTGTTTTGGAAGTGTTTGTAGGAATTGGTGGAAATATTTAGATACACGATCAAGGTAAATGTTTCAATCTAAATTATTGCGACCACATCTACAAAAAATTCTACGAACTGGTATATTAGAACAATTTCCATCATTATAATTGTTTATTATTAATTTTAATTTTTTTATAAAATTGTGTTTTCTATAATCATTTTTTGAATATTTATTGTTGCACAGATGGTGTTCAAAATAAAAGATTTATATTTCCTTCTTCAAGTATCTAAATATATTTATTGTAAGTATTTATTGTAAATATATACAGGGTTTTCAAAGTTAAGTCGGCACTATTGCTATCTTCGTTATTATTGGTGCTATGAAGTCGGTTAAATGGGCAAATAAGTAGCATTTTTTCCGCTCGTTGCGATGGTGAAATCAAAATGAAAATTGAACATCGTGTTCGCGAGTTATGTAAAAAATTTCCATTTTTTTAAATGGCACATCCAATATGCAATATCCATAATCGATAGAAAATTAAATTCTGAACAAAAAAGTTCCTATGACATTTTACCCTAATGTCAAAAATGACAAAGTTATTAATCATTTACCAAATTCATCAAGGTGGCTGTGTCAACTATTTTTCTGTATTACCATAGAGCAGAAAATGAAAAGAATATCAGACAATTGAAACAGGATTCTTTATTCTAAGTGATAATAATAATAAGGAACAACAAAACAAAACAAAACTCAAATTAGATGTTCGAAAACATCACCCTCTTGCTCCAAGCATTTCTGGACACTTTTAGTAGCCTTGGTAATGGATCTACCATCAATATTATTGATGGCGTGAACGATGCTTTGCTAGAGATCCTCAAAGTTACCATAGCCTGTTGTACACCACACTCTTCACACATCCCCAAAAGAAAAAATCCATTGGAGTAATGTCAGGTGATCGAGGAGGCATGCGGATAGGCCCATTAGTTGATAATTATCTGTCATCAAAAAAATTGTTTACTATTGTATTTATCTGACGAACGTTATGGCGAGGAGCTCCGTCTTGTTGGAAATAAATGTTCTGCCTATCCATTAAATTTACATCATCCAAGAGGTCTTGGAGTGTAGCAGTCAACATTTCGGCGTACCGCTCACCAGTTAACGCACCCTGATAAAATACTGGAGCAACAATTATCGAGCCAATTAAACCGCACCAAACATTAACACTGAAGCGTCTCTGCGGGTTACAAGATCTGTAGAGCATCGGATTTTCTCGACTCCAAAAATGACTGTTTTTCCTGTTGAACATGCCCCTATTAGAAAAAGTTGATTCTTTACTCAATAGAATTGAGCGCCAAAAATCATTATTGGTTCTCATTTGATTAATAAACCAGTGACAAAACTGAACGCGTCTTTCTTGATCTCCTGGTACTAGTGTCTGTGTAGGTCGGAACTTATACGCCACAAACTTATACTTTTTTAGAATATTGTGGATGGAACCCAAACATAGTCCATTTTCTTGCACTAAATCATTAATTGAGTTGTTGAGACTTGCTTCAAAATAAGATAACACATTAATTTCAGTTTCTTCACTAATTATACATTGTTTATTAGATCTGGATTTCTTAAACACGCTCGAATTAGATCTAAATTTACGATACAAAACCAAAAAGTATCTTCTATCCGGCAAATGACGCGTGGGAAACAAATCACTGTAACGCTCACGCGCTCGATAACTGTTTTTTTGACAAACGATGTAACATTCTATCACATCACACTTTTCTGAATGGGTGAAAGGCATTTTTCCATTCAAAAAACACAAACTCTTAACTCTTTATTAGCAAACTTCAATTTGACATATCAATTCTGATGAGATTTGTGAAAATGACAAATATGTTTCACGTAATACCAGCCACCTTGACGAATTCAATAAATGATCAATAACTTTGTCATTTTTAACATTAGGGTAAAATGTCATAGGAACTTTTTTGTTCAGAATTTAATTTTCTATCGATTATGGCTATTGCATACTGGGTGTGCCATTTAAAAAAATGGAAATTTTTGACATAACTCGCGAACACGAAGTTCGATTTTTGTTTTGTTTTCACCATCGTAACGAGCGGAAACAATGCTACTTCTCTGCCCATTTAACCGACTTCGTATCACCAAGAATAACGAAGGTAGCAATAGTGCCGACTTAATTTTGAAAACCCTGTATTTTAAGATGTAGAATATAATTTCTAAATGACAAATTCTACTTAGTAATAAAAAAAGGGTCAAAAATTTTTTTCCAAAAATCATCTGAAATGGTCAGAAATGGCTCAAAACGTGTAAAAATTCAAAAAAAAAAATTTCGAAAATTTTTGACTTAGGGGCCAACATTTTTTTTTAAAACTCACTTTAAACGGTCAGAAATGGCTCAAAACGATTAAAAATGCCAAAAAAAATTTCGAAAAATTTTGACGGCAGGGCCAGAAAAGTTTTTTCACAAGAATTTTCTCAACTTGTCAGAAATGACTCAAAACGTAAAAATGAAAAAAAAAATTTTGAAAATTTTTGACCCAAGTGCCAAATATTCTTTTACACAAATCGTTTCAAATGATCAGAGATGGCTCAAAACGTATAAAAATGAAAAAAAAGTCGAATATGTATGACCAAAGGGCCAAAAATTTTTTTTCACAAAGATCGTTTCAAATTGCCGGAAATTAAAACGTCTAATAAGATAAAAAACCTCGTATATTATGCGCCTTGACCCGAGACGCCGGGACATCAACCGAACGCGCTGCCACTGCCCTACCGGAGTTCACGAACAAACTAAAAACTTGGTAGGTATTCAATGCTAGGATGGTTCACTTAGTTGCCTACGTAAAGACGTTCCGGTTAGCTACGAATAGCCGTTCGTTTTTATACACTCTATAATAGTCGAAATCTGGAATTTCGCCATTTTGATTGGACAGATTTCGCTCAAAAGTTCATCATTCCGTCTAATCATGGATATGAGCCTGGGTACCAAATTTTATGGCGATCGGATTATCTCTGTGGACGCTATCGCGCTGGAACATATACAGACTGACATACAGACATACATTTTGAAACTTTCATATTTGAACCTCCTTTTTTCTAACTTGCGGTAAAGCAATTTTTAAGTATGATAGCTCATTTTAAAGGAAATTTAATCATCTTTAATAATACACTGGAATCTACTTTCTATCTATAAATTACACTCGAAATTTCGCCGACCGATTACAATACCTCCCAATCCTTTCGTATTGTGAGGTAAAACAATTTTCACCAAGGGCTAAAAAATTTTTTTTGCAGAAATCATCTCAAATGACCAGTAATTGCTCAAATGTGCAAAAATGAAAAAAAAATTTCGAAAATTATTTACCAAAGGGCCAAAAATTTTTTTCAAAAATCGTTTCAAATGGCCAGAAATACATTAACACGTCTAATGAGAAGAAAAAACCGCGTACATTATGCGTGTTGAACCCGAGACGCCAGGACATCAATCAAACGCGCTGCCACTGCGCTACCGGATGAATTCACCAACAAACGAAAAACTTGGTAGATATTAAATTCTAGGACAGTTCACTTAGTTGCCTACGCAAAAACGTGCCGGTGTGCTACGAGTAGCCGTTCGTATTTATATACTCTATAATAGCCTAAATCTGGAATTGCGCCATTTTGACTGGACAGATTTCGCTCAAAAGTTCATCATTCCGTCTGGATTATCTTTGTGATTATATTTGTATCGCGCTGGAACACATACAGACAGACATATATTTTGAAACTTTCATGTTTGAACCTATTTTTTCCAACTTACGGTAAAGCAATTTTTAAGTATGGTAGCTCATTTTAAAGAAAATTTAATCCTGTTTAATAGTATGCTGAGATCTATTTTCTATCTATTTTCTATTTTGCGATAGTTTACAAAAACTAAAGTGCTGCACTCGAAATTTCGCCGACCGATTACAATACCTCCCAATAATTTCGAATTGTGAGGTAAAAATCAATTAATCTACGATATAATTAGACTAATTAGAAGAAATACAAGTAACAATGCCATTCCAAATTGTTTTAATTTTATTATTTCGCTGATAACATGGTGCTTGTCTTTTTCCATTTTAATTCAAAAAACTACTAGCAAAAGAGGAATATTTATGAAATCGTATTATCAAAGATGTAATTGAAATTAAAACTTAATTAAAACTTATTAAAAATAAAATAAAAACACGTTATTTGGCATATAATTTCCCGTTAATAGTGGTTTAAATATAAAATTCCTTTAACTCTTTAGATCATTGATAGGTACAAGTACCGCTAAAAATCGAATTAATATAAAAGTGTCAATTTTTCAATCAAAAATGAAAAACTGTTTTTGAACTTCCCAAATTCTTTTTCTTTTTCCAACGATAAAAATGGAAATTAAATACAAAAACGATTTCTTTCTGCATTTTATATTTATTGTTTATTGTTATTAGCACTACAACAGAGTTAACAAAATAACACTAGCTAATTATAGTTTAATAATTAATATAAAATCCTTCATTTTCTGAATATTTAATAATCATATTATGTTCTCCAATTTATACCCTATTTTCACAAAGCAGTTTTGAATTGAAAAACGTTATAATTGCTAAAATAAAACTGGTTATTTGGCGTAACATTTCCCATAGGTAAAGTGACATTTAATTTACACACATCCCAAATGCTTTCCAAGAAACCGGGAACGCTAAAAATGTCAATTTAGGTATTTTTAGGAAATCTCAAATTGAAATATAATGCCCACTTTCGGGAAATTGAATCCTAAAACGTCTATAAAAAAAATGTTTTTTTATTGGAATTTAACGAACCCTTTTCAATTTATTGGCTCTATATCGCGCCCTGAGGGGGTTTGGACCTGCTTTGTGCAACAGAACAATAGAAAATCTACCTGACCAGTTTTGCATTTAAAGGGATGTACAAAATTTATGTGCATTTTTAAAACTACTTCGAGGATGGGCTTTTTCATTGACGCCGGGTGTACCACCTAGTACAAACATGACTAATTGTAATCATTTCATTGTAAATATTTTAAATAAACTCATAGCTAGCTACCTATTGTTTTCAATTGTTGACGTTTTATTATAGTCCACTGGGTCATAATGGCGTCCGCGGGCTTTAAAAAGACGGTTATATCAAACTATTTGATATGATTATTATATTATAATGCAATCGTGCACGAATAAAGTTACGTACGTCGGAAAATATATGTTTTTTTGATTGGCATTCAACATGCTAAAAACGTAATAAAATACATTAAAATTGTCAGTGAAGTGATTCATTTTTTACTGATTTGTAAATAAGAGGGAGGTTGTGAAGAACAGATGTCATTTAGTGAAAACGCATGGTTTTGAATTGCATTTCGTTCAAAACTTAAGCAAAACGAACACGCACCTTTCTTCAATATTTTCTATAACTAGGCATTCTTCAAGATTAAAAAAATATCTAGAGTAATTAATAGGATGCCACCAAACCCGAAAACAACAGAAAATGATGCGGTGGCAAATTTGTTGCAGAACATCAAGAAATCGTTGACATGAAATTAAAAATATTTGGTGT
Source organism: Vesta saturnalis (assembly GCA_036346205.1). Classification (NCBI taxonomy): domain Eukaryota; kingdom Metazoa; phylum Arthropoda; class Insecta; order Coleoptera; family Lampyridae; genus Vesta; species Vesta saturnalis. The sequence goes on from JARFJB010000967.1 coordinate 1,074,613, forward strand.
CGAACACCACACTACCTTCCAACCTATAAAATGGAAATCAAAAGAAATGAAATAGTTTTAATAAGTTTTTTTTAAGATAACTATGCAACACCTTTTATAAGAAGCTCATTACAAAAATAGGCAAAACGCAAAAACAATAATCTGTGTGAAACAGATGGTTAAAACTTCATGAGAGTCAGAGGTTAATCGACAACAAAATGCTAGCTAAAATTTAAAAAAATGAAATAATTTTAATTTCAATTTTTTTATGTAACCGCTTTTTTATACAAGGTGGTGCAGAGGAAACGCATGTTTTTCGAACAGCTAGTACTCGGCGACGTGAGGGGATATTGACCTTGAACGAATGTTGGCAGACGGCCCATACAATGCCATTTCAGTCGCTATGGAGCGTTGGAGCGTACAACATCGTGTGTTCGTTGTCGAGCAGTTTTTTAGAAACAATGATTCTGTAGTCACAGTGCAACGTCTTTTCGGTCAATATTTTAGAGTTGGACGTCGAGGTGCAGTGCCTGATCGAAATACCGTACTCCGATGGGTTGCAGCGTTTAGATGTACTGGTTCTGTGATGAAAAAGAAACCACCTGGTCTTCCCGTTCAGTTCGTACTCCGGAAAATGTAGACCGAGTCAGAACGGCAGTTGTTAGTAGTCCTAGACGATCGACTAGACGACATGCTGTAGCGCTGGGTATGTCACGTCGTTCGCTTCACCGCATCTTACATGATGACCTCAAGTTCCATCCGTACAAAATAATGATCGTCCAGCAGCTTAATGAAGGGGATTTTGTACAGCGCAGTGAGTTTTGTCGCATAATGAATGAAATGTTTACGGAAGATCCTGATGTTACAGTCTTCATGAGTGATGAAGCACATTTTCATCTTGACGGTTACGTCAATGTTCAAAACTGTCGGTATTGGGCATCGGAGAACCCACAAGAATTACACCAAAGACCTCTGTACAGTTTAAAGGTAACAGTGTGGTGCTGCATTTCAAAGTTGGGGATTTCGGACCCTATTTTTTTGAAGAAGAAGGAATTGCAGTTACTGTTACATCAGCTCGCTACGTTGAAATGTTAAACAACTTCCTTCGTCCAGAACTTGAAAGGCGTCAAGTGAACATGAGAGACATTTGGTTTCAGCAGGATGGTGCCACAGCTCACACGGCGAGAGCATCCATGGAAGTGGTTCGACAAATGTTTCCAGGACATGTGATTTCGAGATTTAGTGATGTTCACTGGCCCCCTCGCTCACCCGACCTGTCGATATGTGACTTCTTTTTGTGGGGATATTTAAAATCAAAAGTGTACATCAACAAGCCTCGCACACTCGATGACCTTAAGAATTCCATTCGTCAGAAAATTGAAGCCGTGCCGAATGAAATGTTGGAGAGAGCCGTCCGTAATTTTCAGGAGAGAATCCAAATTGGTATCCAGCAAGAAGGACGTCATCTCAAAGACATTATTTTCCGAACCTAAATATGGTATGTAATTTCAAAAACTGCATTAAACAACCTATCATTTAATACTTGTTTTTATTATTTTCAACCCATTGTGTCCCAGTAATTCAATATTGAAAAACATGCGTTTCCTCTGCACCACCTTGTACGTTCATAACGGAAAGAGGCAACATTGTAAAAACAAAAACAGTAATCCATGTCGGAATGACGTTTAAAACTTCATGTCAGATATAAATAAATACAAGTTAACGTATAAAAAATTTCCAAAGCCGCCCGCTTCAATAAAAATATTGATAATACTGCTTCAGCATTTTCAATCATATTTATTTAATTTTTACACTTATTAAGCTTTACATTAAAAAACTTTGTAAAGAAAATTTATGTAAAATTAAATTTTCTTTAAAAAAAATTACACTTTTTCTTATAAGATTAAACGTTATTCAGATATTGAAAAATTTGAACACATAAATTCTACCTTAGGAATTTTTGGCTACTAAATTACGCGTCATATCAAAAAATTACATAGACCGTAATTAATACATAAGGTCCATATCCAGGTGTTTTTATATCTTTGAAATATGCAGCTGTTTTAGAAATGTTTGTTAAATCCAAAAACTAGCCCTAATAAACCCACCATCTCCGCCGCTGGATTTCTCCCAAAATCTAATCAGCTCTAAGCCAAACGAAAAAAAACTTAAAGACAAAATTTTACGTACTAATTCTCGTGGATACTAGCATACATCTATAGACACACGCACGCACGCACGCACGCATGCACTCAAGCAAGTCAATAAGCAAGCAAGCAAGCAAGCAAACAAGCGAGAACGCACGCACGCACGCGCACACACACACACACACACACACACTCACGCACATATAAAAACGCACATACACATACACGCACGCACGCTCGCGCGCACACACGCATGCGCGAACGGACCCACGCATCCACGCACACACATACTCACAAACGCACACATGCACACACGTACATACGCAAACACGCACACACGCACACACGCACACACGCACATACGCATACACGTACACACGCACATACGCACACACGCACACACGCACACACGCACACACGCACACACGCACACACGCACACACACACACGACACACGCACACCACACACACACACACACACACAACACACACCAACACGACACACGACACACGCACACACGCACACACGCACGGAAACACGTACACACACACAAGAACACAAATACACGCACGCATGTACGCATGCACGCACTTAAGAAAGCACCCATGCACACACGCGCGCACACACGCACACACGGAAACACGCACACATGCACAGACGCACACATGCCCACACATGCACACGCACACTCGCACACACGCACACACGCACACAGACACACACACACACGCACACACGCACATACGCACAAACGCACACATGCACACACGCACACATGCAAACACGCACACACGCACACACGCACACACGCACACACGCACACACGCGCATACGCACACACGCACACACGCACACACGCACACACGCAAACACGCACACACGCACACACGCACACACGCAACGCACACACACACACACGCAACACGCACACACACACCACACACGCACACACACACACACACGCACACACGCACACAGCACACGCACACACACACCACACACACGCACACACGCACACACGCACACACGCACACACGCACACACGCACACACGCACACACGCACACACGCACACACGCACACACGCACAAAATGAGCTAATAAGTCGATTTATCAATAGTGAAATAAAAGTTGATTGCATAACCTTCTATACCTACCTACATATGTATATGTAGGTTGGAAGGTAAAAATGTAATAGAATTGTAAATTCAGTGAAATTTAATGACCAACGCCACTTGTTATAGGTAAGCGGAAGTTACATTCAATTATCTGTTTATAAATCAAATTTCCGATTAAAAAAAGAGCCTATGAGGTGAGGTTTCATTTTTAAAGTTCAAGTGGTTTATTGACGTAGGCTCTACCGGATCTCGGCAACTAACGTTCCACATTGGTCTTATGAAGCTCAACTTCACTATTTAGGATTATAAATAGCTATTATTTTGTTAATACAATAAGAATGTATTAGGACTGTTGAATTGGAATACGACAATGCAGGTGGTGTTTCTTCTCGCAACAGACTGTTGGTAAAGGTCTTGTACCTTATGCGTTATGGTAGTTTCAGCAAAGAATAACAACTACTGCTTCAGAGGCAGGATCCTGAGAGTATAGGACCCACAATAATTTAGCATGGTGTGGAATAGAGAGAGAGAAATGATGCCAGGAGTCGTTCCGTTAGCAGGCAGTGATTTGTTGACATCAGTTTCCCTTATTTTTATTTGTACATATAATGTAAGTTTTTTAATGATTTATTGACTACGTACTCTGATTGGTTAAGTAGCAAAAAAATCGACTCAGCTCATAAATTAATCCTATTAAACGGATTATGCTAATATAAGCATTCGAGATTTAAATTCATAACTACACACACTTATATTTTGTTTTTATAAATCGTGCATTGGAAGATGTGGCGAAGGCATTCAAAAATTACTTAAGCGTCAAACAAATTTGTAAAATATGGAAACGCTGTGTTATAGTAGACCCATTAATTGCGTTTCGATGTTTTATAAATTTGTGAGGCACATTAAATAATTTTTAAATCTGCCATTACCATTGACTACTATAACAGTATGTGTTACCGAAATGTACATATTTGGTATAACTTATTTTTATATACACTAGTTAGAAACTCAAAAGGTAATTATTTTTTTATCAATGTGAAATCACAGGCAGTAACGATTGAATGGCCCTAATGATAAACAATTTTCGTTTCATTCTTGTTACATTCGTTACCTATGCTGCATCATTAGTTAAATTTCAATAGCTGTTAAATTCATCTGCTGTTTCGCTAATTTCGTCATTTAGTCTTTCCTTAAATATATTTTCTGAAATAAGAAAATTTCTATATTAAAAGATGTTTTCAGCCATCAGCTCATCCGTTTTAAAATAATTAGTAACTTTAAAGAAAAAATCTATTACTTAGATGGTCTACGAACATAACCTATTAACGAATGCTTCACTCTAAGGACGAAGTAATTTATTGTGCCTCGATGATTTGCCATCTCGTAAAGGTAATAGTGTATCTAATAACTGTCGCTAGTTCTCCTTTATTTATTTCAGGGTGTCGTAAAACTACTTTCGCTTCTCGAAACACAGACATCAGCTGTTATCGAACTTGCGTGTGTTTAAATTCTACATTGCTTGAATTTAGTATTAATATTCTGTAATTATTACCTCATTTAAGGTATGATGTCTTTTCTGTTTGGTTTTATATAATTATTTACAGAGGTACCTAGTACCAGAATAACTGATAAACCTAGTATCGAGTAACAGTAAACTGTTTTTCGTTGTGATTTTTAAGCCACTATTGCAGAAACTTATAAAATCTATCTGTTAGTGCGCTACGATTTGATACTGGATGGAAGTGGTAGGATGAGTACGTCTTTTGAATAACCAGTACGATCTAAATCAAGGTTATATGGATATTGAAACCTAATTTACCGATGATTTCTATGCTTTCGTATTACTTGTGCTTTTATGATTTATTTATGTACATGTGAACAAACTACACCTATATGATTGCATAAACCTACCCTAATTTATCTGGTCAAAATTTAAGTGATATACATAGCTTTTAAGTGTTTACTTGCAAAAGTCAATTCGCTTTGTATATACTTTTGATCAATTTGTATAGTGCCAGCTTTAATTTCATTTGTGAATGCATTCAACCTTGCCGCTTTAAAGGGGAAAATTATATACTTATTAATCTATAGTTATTAAAACCAATTGCCTATCAGTTATGGTAATGTAATATTGACTACCTTGTTTTACACATTATTTGTATACTGCAACAATATGCTTATGTGCAGTATCCGGGGCCTGTACAATTACATGGGATTCACCTAGTATTATGTACTAGATCCAGATTTGCTTGATCGAGTGTCAGCATTGCTCCATTTAATACAACGTAGCTTTGAATTTATATATCATATATACATTTATATATCAATTTAATTTATTTTATTATTTGAACGGGGTTCTTTGTTACTCATTCAAAATTAAAGAATATTAATTTGGCTGTTAATTAATTGAATTTAATTTATTTTCTTATCTAAACTGGGTTCTTTGTCACGACGTTCTAGTTTCAAAGAACGTTAATTTGGTCATAAAGTTTTGGGTTTATTTATCTGGTTTTGTGCAACATAGTTTGATTTATTCACCGACAATAGAATCAATATACTACCTTTTTTCGTTCTAACTCGTAATGTTTCTTTAAGATACTGTCCAGATCCTAACTGATATTTGTTACTTCGCTAGGAAAGTGACTAATGCTCTATTATTACTTAGGGCTGCTTTTATTAATCACATCCGTCACTACAAGGACTTTTACCAACTCTACTTTGACTGAGCCTCCGGCACACCCTAAGGCTATCTTCGCTATCTTACGGTAACTTTGGGCACACCGTGAAGATTTGCACGGAACATTCTTATTTGACAAAAAAATCTGTATAAGTGTTGTTACACAGAGCAAGGGAAAACAAACGAGATATAATTTTGTTTTGTACTTGGATTATATATACTTTACTAAATTGGTGCAAGAGAATAAGGTTCTCCCGGTACATGGAGTGTAACTGGCAACCGCTGGTCTTTGTTAATTTCGTTTCTAATTAATACAAATTATTTCGAGTAAAGGAAGAGATCTACCGTTTTGGTGGACCGAAATTTATCACACGTATAAGATACATACGAGTAAGGTTCAAAATAATTTTGTTTTAGACCAGTAAATCCCTTTACGCTCGTAATGCTTACTTTGTTTATTTGTATAACCGATATAAAAAAACGTAGGTAACTATTAGATTATGTATTGTAAGTGTTATTGTAACCCTGGTTTCATATTTTAATTGGGTTAGTCGGCTTACTTCAACAGTTTTGTTCTCTTTTTAACGCGACATTTCAGAAACGGACTCTGCTTCCGTCATCAGGCCGTCCTGCGAAGGACTGTTTTTCGCCCTTGAGTCGGATTTTTTTTTCAAGCACTTGACTACTCTTAGATTCGAACTTGGCACCTTTGAGTTGCCAGTGTGACACCTTTACCGCTAAGCCACTGAGTAATCCAATATATGTTTTTTATAATAGCCTGATGACGAAAACATAGTCCTCTTCCGTAATGTCGCTTTAAAAAGCGAACAAAACAGTGGAAATAGGCCGACTAACTCAATTAAGATATCAAATCACAGTTACAAAAATACCTACAATACAGAATTAGTAACTCGATATGGCCCCAAATTCTAACATCTTTTCTGAAATCTTGAAACATCCATAAACAAGCTAGCTCTATAGGAAAACCACCTAACCTCCATCTGCCCCATGCAAATGTGGCAGAGCATATATAGAAGAGAGCAGTAGACCACTTAAAAGTGAGAACTCTGGAGCATAAGAACAAGATCCGCAAGGGCACCCGGAATCACCGAACATGTCTAGAACCTAAGCGCAATACACCGGTGCAATAGGTTGCGGCGCAACATGCGCATAAACTACTGCGCAACCACGAACAGTTTAATATATACAGGGTGGACCAATAGTACGTGGGTGGAAGATCGTGGGTTTATTAAGGAATATTTGTAAAGTTTGCTGATGGGATGTGGTGGGGTATCCTTAAGGCTACAAGCCTAAACTAAACTTGAATGGCAAAGTTTATACAGGACCATTTAAATCAAAGTTGCATTTTTTTTAATGAAATCCTCTGTACATTATTGCATATTGGGATTCCTTGATCAATTCTAGTGCGACTTTATGTACCACATATTGTACCTAAAACGAATCGTTTAGCCGCAACTCGTTATTCTTGCAAAAAATAGATGTCTGAAAAAAAGCAAAATATCACTGTGACCACTAAACTTAGAAGGCCATGCCTCTGCGATGTTACTAGACATGAAATGTACTAGCGTAAACTGAATGGTCAAATTCGAATTCTCCTTGTGTTTAGAGAAATTACTTTGTCAATTTAGCAAATTTCAATCAATGCAACGGCCATTTTTTCATTTTTGCATCAATGCGGAATTTTTTACCTTTCTAACGATATAAATTAGTTATTATCTATCTTCGGTTGTTTTCTTTTAATTTCACAATTTCTGATTAATTCGCTGTATTTTTCAATTTTTATTTTGTATTGCCTAGTAACCCGTGGAAAATAAACAAAAAACTATTCACATTATAAAACATTATTTATTAAGTAGAAAAACACATAAACACAAAAACAAAATTACGAGTTAAATTAGAAAATAAAATAAAAAGAAGAATAACTAAAAAAAAACAAATTTCAATCTTAGCACATCCAACTACATCAAGAGCTCAACGAGACCGATTTTGAAAACAGTATTAATCTTTGCAATTGTATAGAACAAAAGTTAAATGAAAATGTACAATTTTTGGATAAGGTCATGTTTACAGATGAGTGCACCTACCACCGCAATTTTCTAACCAGTTCAATTTTCATTATTACTCAGATTAGAACCCTCACTATTTCCGAGTTCATAGCCAACCGTCCTTCGACGGTATTCTAAATTCGACATTGTACTGGAATTTTCTGGATAATAGATTATTTGTACTCCTTGAAGATATCCCGCTCGCTCAAAGTAGGGATATGTTGAAAAGTGGATAGGAAGGGATGGACCTACACGATGACCAGGGATACCTCCAGATATTTCCCCGTTTCATTATTTTTTGTGGGTGTACGTCAAGGACAAAGTGTATGCTGAACTACCAACCACTGCGGAATATATGAAAGATAGAATCCGAAACGTTTTTGCAACTATTAGTACAGTAATGTTAAATATAGTTAAAAATTATTTTCGTCGTAGAATTAACATTTGGTTAGAAAAAGGTGGTAGACTTTTGAACATTCATTAAAATAATTTTTATTTTTATTTTAGCTCGTAATTTTGTTTTTTGTGTTTATGTATTTTTCTACTTAATAAATAATGTTTTATAACGTGAATCGTTTTTTGTTTACTTCCCATGGGCTACTAGATAATACAAACTAAAAACTTAAAGATACATCAAATTAGTCAGAAATTGTGAATAAATCTCGCGAAGATAGATACACACTAATTTTATATCGTTAGAAAGGTAAACAAAATTCTGCATTTGATGCAAAAATGAAAAATGGTCATTCCATTTAAAAAAATCAAGGCAATGGACTATATGACATACTATTATTGTCATTGTTAATATTATTATTTTGTTCGCAATTTTGTTTAGAATTAATACAATGCGGTGTATTGAAAATAAGTTTATTAAGTAAATATCTAGGAAAAGAATTTTCTAGTAATATATTTCTTTATATATACCTTTTCTCACACCTCAGATATTAAAAGTTCTCAAGGTACTCAATGCCAAGATAGCCACAAGAAACATCAAAACTTTACGTAACTTATATACTAAAATTAAATCTCCCTTAACAACTTTAGAAAATTCAAATATAGTTTATTCTATCCCATGTAAGGATTGTTTTAAAGTGTACATAGGGCAAACATCTAGAAATTTATTAGGGAGAATAACATCTCACAAAAGTGATTGTAGAAGGAAAATTGCTTCATATAGCTTAGCTCAGCATGTCATCCAACAAAACCATGACATGAATTTTAATGAAGTTACTATATTATGCAAAGAAAATAATTTAACTAAACGTCTTTTTCGTGAAATGGTTTGCATTAATGAAAACAGCAACTCTTAATAAAAAATCAGATATTAGTAAACTTAGCATTATTTATAATTATATCTTATCTTATGAACATAGTTTTAATCAAATTTCTACTAATAGTTAATATATAAAAAATTTTTGTCTCTAAAATGTGGTAAACTTTTAGTTAATATTGTCCATTCTTCTAGTAATTTTTGTTAATGTTCTTTTTCCTTTTTGATAACATAACACTTACCGTTGTTAATGTTTTTAATACGTAACTAACCATTTGTATTATGTCACATTCGATTTAGTTTTACTATTGACACACTGGCAATTAAATTTATTTTCCTGCAAATTCCTGCATTCCGAAAGCTTGGCACATTAACAAAGGGTTTTTTACTTTTGGCCTTCATAATTGACTGCATTCCCAATAATCTTATATAATATATATATATATATATATATATATATATATATATATATATATATATATATATATATATATACTCAGTGGCTCAGCGGTAAAGGTACCATGTTCGAATCTGAGAGTAGTCTTGTGGTTGAGAAGAAATCCCATTCATGTGCGAAAAACGGTCCTTCTCAGGACAGCATGATGAAGTAAGCAGAGTCCACTTCTGAAATGTCGCGTTAAAAAGCGTACAAAACTGTGGAAATAGGCCGACTAGCGCAATTAAAATAACTGCTAGAAAATAACTTTCTGCAAGAGTTAGTAATCCTTGTTTGGCGCAGACTCATATCTTATATTGAATCTAATTTGACTTTTCAGCTCATTAAAATGGATTTTCTTGATTAGTTGATGGTTCCGTAAATAGGGTCTCAAAGCTATAACTTTCCTTCGTGTAAAGAAACCTTGGAATTTAACAACAAAGATCCTATCCCAATACCTATACGGTAGGGGTGGAATATGGCACAACTTTAAATTGCTTGGCAACAACCCTCTCGGGGAAAAGGAATTGTTTACAATTTACTTTGATAATGATTATTTGATAATTTAGATTATCTGGATTGACCTTATGTTTGACGCACATAATTGTTAGCAAGATTTACTTTGGTTAGAGTTAAGAATATCTATGTTGTACTGTAATTGTTGTTGGTTTTCAAGTCCTATCTAATTAAAGAATATCGAGTCGTCATCAGATAGCAATATTTTGTTAAGTAGCAGTTAGTTTGAAATGCTCATCAAATTTGTCTTTTCATCTTTTATGGCTTTCTTTTAGTCAGTCGATGTTTAGATGTTTAGAGTGTAAAAATGTAGTTAGGAGAAGCGTGAAATCAGGGTCAGCTGTGACGCTGTTGGTCGTGTGTCATACTGCTAGATTATCGCTCTGTTTACAAAAAAAAAATGAGTATAGGATATATAATTGACGTTGCGCGTAAAATGTTATTTTATAAAACATTGTTGCGGAACTTGCTAGCTGTAAAGTGATATTTAAACTTGTCTTTATACCATCCTGCGTAGATATCGCCTAAGGACCGTCGTGGTGAGCTGATGGTTGCCAGATGTTGTATTTTATTACCGTTAGTATTGTGTCCTGATACCGTTATGTAGGTTACGGTAGAAGGAGTATTGGGTAAATGAGGGAGTTTGCGTTTAGGATGGGCTTATGGGTATGATTTAAAATTTGGAACCTTTAATTTTGTATGATATCCATCCTCCTAAGTTTTCCTGAGTGCTTTAGCACGATAGGCCTTATTTAGCCTGTTCAGGTCCACAATCATAAAAAAAAATAAATAAATAAAATGAATTTGAATTGTTATGAAGTGTTAGTTGCTCCAGATAATACATTCTCCGTGGCAAGGCTACCGACAAGTTGCATTAGTCGTTAAAGGTGTATTCGTCTTATAGCTGGTGAGTAATTAATTCATTTAAAATTACGAATGGGGATTCCTTAATATGCAAGCAACTGGCATGAGAAACTCTGTATTGTTTATGTACGTGGAGATAATAATTTTTAATATTAAAATCTGTAGTTTGGTTTCTGTGAAACTCCAATACTATTTTAAATTATTTTTTGTTTTTTTGTTGTACTTTGTGATAAACCGGAGTTAGACAATCCTAATCTATCGTAATAAATTTTTGTCTTTGCCGTTAAGTGACGAAATTGTTCATTTATTGTTAAGTCAGAAGTGTTTAAGTTAACACATGTTTATTGTCATATGTCATTCTCGATTGTCGACAGCTTTATCTTATTCAACGTGCATTTTTTAGTTTATAATCACAGGACCTTTTATGAACTGCGTAGTGTTTATTTTTACCTAGTCGTAAAGAACTACAAACATTTTTCAAGTAATTGATAGTAGCACATTGAATGTTCAATTGTGAAATTATATTTTATTTTTAAAACCTTAACGTTTTTCGTATGTTTGAATGAGTCACCACGTAAGCGGTTTTTAGGGAATGGTACAAGTTGAGCCGAATATAAATGAGTTGAATGAAAAGTTTTTATTCCTGCTGTTATGGCTTCGTAATGCTTTATTTTTATTTTATTTTATTTTATTCAATTTTAATTATATACATTGGCCACGGTTGTATAGCTCAAATTGTCGGCATCGAGGTAACCTGAATACTTACTTAGATATATCATTTAAAATTGGCCGACATTAATGTATAAATTTTCTACCCGTTACCACACTGTCGGATAAATAACAAAAGAAGGTTTTTATGCATGCATAGTCTATTATATACATTCCACTGAATAATTTCAACTTGAAAGTTTACAAAACGTGAAACAACAAACATAGATACAATTCGTAAATTACACTTCAATAAGAACACAACTATGTTTTCCAATTCATTAACTGACAAAATAAACAATTATTCAAGGAAATATCTGACCACAATATACTAATGCTTAAACTATTCAAATGTTCCTGGATCCGTCTCTGACCATAGGAACGTGGCCTTCAATTTACTGCTTAAAAAGGTTTTTTCTCTTTAATTATTTGAAAGGGATTATTTCCTATAAACTTATCAGCTTGTATGCAAAACATTATAAATTCTTATACAAATTGTCGCTAGGTGATGGTTATGCACTATATGTGCAGGCTGGTGTTCTGGTGAGCATTATGCCCTATAACAATTTTACAAGTGGCTCAAATTTAAATTTAGTCAGATCTGTAATAAGGTGATTCTCAAATATCTTCCTGTTTTACCGGTTTATGCAGTTGTTAAAGAAGGTATACGTTTTTAGTTTCTGACTAAATATTTATATATTCCTAAATTAAAGCAATGTTACTCTATGGATAAACAAAGCAAAAAATATTATAATGTTATTCAACTTAATACAAGACAAAAAATAAATTAGTCCTAAAACGATATTTGGCACGTGTGTGTAATCTAATACACGTCTAGTACTTATTTTGTATTAGAGCAGGCCGTGATATTTTTTGTAGTAGTATTACCATTTGTGAAAATAACAAAAAGTAAATTTGACGCCATCCTCTCAAAAGTAATCGTGCCGTGTTGCCTATTTAAGACACATTATGATTAAGTCTTACATTGAATTGATAATAATTTGTCGAGAGAAACGTCGAAATTCATCGCAAAGAGTACAATGTTGCAAATTTGAAGGTGCTATATGCACCATAAATATAGTTCAACTGGGAAAGGTAATAGGGAACTCATCGTAATGGTATCGGATACATTTCAAGTAACGGCAATACTTCAAAATTTAAAGTCGGCACATTGAAAATCTGAGTTTTGGGAAAGATTTAAAACGACAAATTTGGCAACTAACCTCGAAAAATGAATATTTGACTTTAGACAAATTGTATCGTCACGTTAAAACCGATTTTGATTAGGGCCAAACGACATTATTTAGAATTTTGAAATCAATGGGTTACAAACACAAACGTGTCAAAAGAAAATTTTATGTAAAATGAAACCCGTTGTTGTATCAAGACGAAACGTGGTTGTATCTAAATGTTCCCAATATTTCTCGTTGGGTACACGATTCTGACATCAAAGTAATCCATCCAAAATTGAACTGAAGGTAAAAGGTATACCGTCTTACATGCGGGGTGTAATTTAGGGTTTTTACAAAACTGCGACTATTTACCCGATTCCGGGAACGAGGATCAGGATTACCATAAAAATATAAATGGGGTCGGTTTCAAAATGGGTGATTAAACAGCTGATGCCTGCGCTGTCTAAACTACCCGGAAATTTTGTTGTGGTTACGAATAATGCACCGCATTATTCGGTACACTTAGACAATCTACCCTAATTTTCTGGTAAGAAAAATCAGCTACAGGAGTGGTTTATTACGCACGGTGTCGAAATTCAGGGCAATATTACAAAAAAGCAACTGTGCAGCAAAGTTCAACCGGTTAGGTCCAGAGGGAAAAATTACCATTGTCAATATCACTCTACCGAAATGGGGTGGGGTTTTTGTAAAAATTATTACAATAAGCAAATGTAGATAGTAGACGTTCAGGGTCTGAAGACTAAAATTTATTTTGTTTAAATAGGTCACTTGAGTTCGTGCAAACAAAGTCTAAATAGCCTGAACGACTACGTTACAGCATTAGTTTCACTTTAAAGATGTAACCTACAAATTTCAAAAGTCAAGCTCCAGTAGTGGCTATTTGTTCTATTGACGCTGCTACGTCCCTCTCCATAGATTTTCATGGCCTGCTCTAATGCAAAATAGTATGAAACAGAGCATAAAATATACTGTTATACGATCAAACTGCACTAGGTGCCGTGTAGGCCTACCGAAGTAATCAGGTTGCCAAGCTAGCTACACTGGAAGTGCGCGGGGTCCATATTAGGAGTAAAATGATTGAAAGGTAGTTTCAAACACCTTACACTTACCATACATTCAGAACTAACACCGCTAATTCAACTAATATTTACTGCAGCTCTAATTGTTTACAAATACATAAAACCAGTCTCTTAAAATTTCGCGCCCAATTCCTCTTTGTTTTAGTTCTTTGGCCGAGTGACTTAACAGTATTCGCTTCGGTCAACCATATTGACAAACGTCAAAACCACAATCAACATATCACAATCGAGCTTCCACCGCGCGCCTTTGCCGAGTGGAAATCCTGAAAACGTAATAGGACGCAAAAGATATGAGAAAAACTAGTTTTCTTGAATTTCTCTACAAGTATACTCACAACTCTTCGTAAAAACCCTTATTCATAATCAAATTCACTCCCTATACTATCCAGATGTAGATGCAACTTTTCATGAACATTTCCCGTGTGGGTAATTTATATTTCCGCACAATTTAACAAATCCTAAGACCATTTGCCCTTGAACACGTATTCAATTTTTCCTTTACACGTTTATAACTATTTTAATACGAATTCTTTAGTAAACAGTAGCAAAAAGCCCAGTAGCACTGACAACTATCCGAAACAGTACTTTTCATTTAAATTGAATGCTTTCAGCATGAAGATCTTTATCTAACATTCAAATACTCTTGTATATGACACATAACGCTTTATTAAAATTCCAGGGGTAGCACCAATTCACATTCTGCATGCACACAAAAAAAATTTTCTCGTGTAAACTTACTTCATTTACATTCAAATACGTTACACAGGACTACATATATCCGATGCGTCAAAATAATCTTACAATAAATTTTTATGATTAAAAGTTTTGAAGGGCAAAATAAGAGCAGTAAGATCATTGAAACGATTGACACCTATCATTTATGATAGTTATATAGTTCCGAACAAATTCACAGTTTCGTTACTTGAAGTTATATAGAAAAATGCTGGAAGACGTAATTCTGTTTTATGAAAAGCACTTTAGAGTGCAACATTAGTATACCACAATGCGAGTGCGCTAGTAAAGATTTTTTTGGCACGACACAGATTTTAGGGCTTGAGGTAGCCATGAGCTGTGAAAAAATAGTTGGATCGTCTTGTTTTTGAGTCTTTCTTCAGTGACTGACTGATTTTGTCACCCATTATTCAAACAAATTTGAGTATCCTACATAATATGGTTTTATTTGGTAAAACACGAAACTAAATTGAATGAAGGCTACGTTTATTTAGTTCAAAGATTTTAAAGGAAACAAAGCGAATTTCAACTTTGTAATTACATGCGATTTGATGCTTATTAAATGTAACGTAAATTTGGTTTATTCATTTTATATCGCACACAATTTTGCACAGTGGTTTAATTTCTATCGTTTGTTTAGAATTTTAATTATTCTGCTGACTAATATTTATAGTATTTAAGGTGGAGCTTTAAGAACTGTGCGAATAATAAAATTCTTCTTAATAAAAATTCCAAGGTACGATGTGATTATTTACGAACATTTTCACTTTTATATCTCCATATATTAATATAAAAAAAATGGTTTCAACACACAAGATTTTAAATTTGCTTATGAAACACGTAGTGTATAACATTTTGATTCACGTTGTAACCGACTGTTAACAAGATTGCGTATATTAGATGAAAACATTTGAAAAACTCGACGAGCTTAAAATTATAAAACGTTGTACATTTACCTTTAGTTTCCTTTTTCGTTTTATTTTTCTAAGACAGCCTTTGATATATACCTTATAAGGCGACCCAAACAACGATTTTGTGAATTTATATTGCTGAAAAGCGAGGCAGTTACGATCTAAAAGTAGGAAAGTGCGTGTCGTCTACATGTGTACTTTTCTGTGTCTTTCATTACTGGTATATATGAAAAAAATGATATTTACAATGTAAAATCCCCAGGCGTAACTAACTATTCCATTAAAGTTCCAGACATTAAATTTCTTTACGAACCGTGTAGAACATATATTTTAATAACGTTGGATTTAAAATGTAAGTCTTGGTTCCAAGCATAAGTTTCCATGAACAACAGTTGGTCTCTTTTATTACATTAAAAAGGATTTACTAAAGAATATATATTCAAAATAAGCTGTTTGGTAGTTAAGTATCTAGATCCTTTGTACTATTTTATAAAACGGTGAATTAGATAGAATGCAACGCTGTTTATCTTTTCCACCCAACATGCAAACAACCCATATGTTTTCAAATGAAGTAATAATTAATTGCTTGATCAGATAAGTTTTATTTTAATAGTTCCAACATCATCGTAATTAGCAACTACCCTTTTTATAACAATATTTGACTAAAAATAAAATTCCTAAGACTCATAATAATGGCAAAGCTTTGAAACATTTCGGAGGTATGCCAGAAAACCTTTCCTTTTTCTAGACATGTAACAATATGGAAACTGGTCTAACACATGGCCCTCTCTAATCTGTAATGACCCATAATTAAGCTCCGTAAAGTTAGCAAAGGATGCGGAGCTAATTCAAATTTGAAGCACTCTCTAACCTATTTGGGCGACTTATTTGAACAAATTATTCTATAGAATGAATAATTGCGTGGGATTTATAAAGTTCGTAATTGCTTTTCCCGCTACTAGAAAATGTGCTTTCTGATCGAAAGCAGTGATTTGTAAGGAGCTTTATATTTAGTGGACGCAAAATCCTTATCAAAATTAGAATTCAAAATTTGAGCTCCAACTTTCTCAGCATTATCGCAATTAATTTTATTATCAGCTAAATGTCCACTAGCTAAAGAAACTTTGACCCGGGTGATCCAAATTGAACACTTCCTTATGGAAATACATTTTTTTTTCAAGAGATAGAAAAATGGACATAGGTGTCTAGAGCTGAAATTTAATGAGAAATTCACTGGCGCAAACAGAATTCAGCTATCCCTAGTCGTTTGGTCGCAAACAAACAAAAAACAACGAGCGTTATAGAAAACGTATGTGAATAAAACAAGTATTATAAATAACATAACAAGAATAACTAATTAATACTAATCTAAATAGTAACAGTTAAACTAATGTAGCAGTATGCTAAGACCACGCTGCCAAGTTTAACACCTAATATCCCAAGAACTCTGCCCAGGAGGAAGTTCGGTCATTCTTAATTTTAGCCTTTTTTATACAAGTAATTTAACGTATAAACTTTTTAATGGCATTTCAGCTACCGTATTTGCTATACTCCATCCACGATCTAAACATCTACAATTGACAAAATTAATTTCGCCTGGTCATTAACCGTGAGCTACGTTAAAGCAAAAAGAGAAGCTTTCAGAGGTTTCATTTCACAATTTATTGATGTAATCAACGTTATTGATACCTTTTATGTTTAGATAGTTCATTTAACAGTTGTCGATTTATTATTTTGGATTCAAATACATTTAATGAGCTTATACAAGTGTACTTTCCGAAAAAAGCAAATATTACGAATTTTGTATTTGAAATTGAAAAATTCCGATCTTAGTGGAGGCATTATCCATTTAAGTCTTACTTAAGAGTAGGTTTGAATTTTGAAACAATATTTCACATATTTTACATTTTACTAAAATCGATGAACTTGATCTGCGAGATTAGTTACCTACCCGATACCTAGTTTGGATTAAAAGTGTAACAATTGAAACTAAAACTCTTATCTATTGACTGCACTTTTCCAATGCAATAGTGGCATGACATATACCTTAATGATATAAGCCAAAATAAAAGGTACTGTATACTTCGTAAGCTACAGAATTGGATAACCACCTTAACGTGTTCACGCGAGCGTTACAATGTCAGTCTCAACAAAGTTTTGGACAAATTTGTACACCGGAAAACACGAAATTGTGCTCATTTAAATACTGTCTGACTTCCTTTCAGGTAGCAATAGTATAATATGCTATTAGTAGGCTTTTAGATACGATTCTAATAAATGTATTAATTATATTGCAATTAAATTTGTAAGATTTTAGTTTTATTTATAACAAACTCTAAGGACTCAATTACAAGCTTTCTAGAAGCCAATAAAAATCACTACACTACATTCGTGTTTTTCAAAAACATGCAAGGTATCATAGTGATGTCTGCTTAATATCATTCTCTATAGCTAACCTCATCGATTGATTATAGTTGATTATACATTTCCTTATACGTATTTAGCACATGGTATTTTAAATATTTTTTAAATACTCTTTTTAGGATGATTTAATCGTTTAGGAAAAGTATGCTGTTTAATTGAACCCTGTGATTTCCGGTTTTACCGTTTTTTACTGTTACGTGTACTGATTCCTTTGCAAATAGTAAACTAGTGATTAGACAGCTTTTACGTTCATCTCTAGATGGATGTTTTGCACAATATGGACCTGGAAGTGATTTCACTCTTTTTAACCGGCGACAAGAGTCTTTTCTTGTATGTTCAATTATATCGGGTAGATCTGCTTTTAATGTAGCGTAAGGAAGTAGTCCAACGGCTGCATCCTGTGACGGATATGTGGCTGATGTGATACCATGACGATGTCCAGATCTCGTGTTTTGGTAAAACTGAAAAATTTCGTTGACTTGAATGGGAAAAGGAAGCATTTTTTACTGTGGAAAAAATGAAATAAAATCGCCCAATTCTGACACTTTGAACGTTACAGTAATGTTAAATCCCCTCTATGTACTAACAATACTTGCTTTCGCCCCTTTAGTAAAACTGCTTTTGTGAGATGGTTACTGTACTTATTTCTATTTCATCAGTATTATACATTTTGTTTATTTCAAAATTGTGTTTGTGCAAAACTGATTCTAATTAGATCGAAAACCTTGGTCACCTGAACCTTATTGGAACCATCAGCTCACGCAACACTCGTTGGTTTCGGGGTTCTGAACAAAAAAGTGAGGTGCCCTTTTATAAAATTCAATAGGAAATCACGGCCTGTCACTTTACTATCCCGGTTAAATGGGTAATTAATATTCAATTTCTCAGCATGTTCAGATGCAATTGTTCTGACATTTACATGTATTAACCCATGATCCGTTGTTTCAATTCGAGAATATGTTTTACAAAATTCTCTTCTGTGTTTAGAAAAAACTTTTTCTAGGAGTACAGGTTGTTTTACCGATACACCTAACGGTAATGATTATTGTAACGTTCACCATGACCGTCATCTGACATAAAACATTTATATTCTTTGAAACAAAGAAGAAAGGCAACAACAGTAATTAAAAAATATCAAATTTAATTTCAATATCATTACAGCTTTCTTAAAACTGCCACCAATAGGTGTCACATATTATATTACTAATTTCTTAAAACCAGTATTAAGCTAGTCAATTTAGGAATAAAAATGGCAGTTAGTGACAATTTTAGGTACATCTATGCTGTATGTTGTTTCGGTCGCTGAACACGAATCTTAGGTTTGCTGAAAGATATGCCCGGAACATGCGAAAAACGTCCAAATTTGGTAAATTTTTTAGGTTTTTGGGCTAAATCTCTGTAATTATTATGCGTTTTATCGAAATGACCATACTTGGCAAAATTAAAGTAAGTAAAAAATACTACAAATTTTATATATAATAATTCTTTGTACGACCAACCATTGCGCCGCCAAAGCGCACTAAAGAATGACCAGAACTCCCAAAAATTAAAAAAAAACGCTAATAATACTGCCATAGAAACGACCCATATTACGATAATTTTGATTATTTATGATAATAAACGTAATGAAACACACATAAAAATAAACAAACTAGTGTGTCCGCTGACCACACACCTCACCTGTTTAAAATCAAATCGGAAAAAATTGGTGACAAAAATAGTCAAAAAACGTAGAATTACTTATAATTATACTTAAATTCAAATTAATTGATACATACAGAAACATTACAATGAAATGTACAAGAAATTGTTTTGATAAATAGGTATAGGTTAGTTGGTAGGATCATCTAATTCAATCTCTTGAAGGTCGGCATTCCATCCACCCACTTTTTGTAGGTGGATAAAGGAAGGATAGGAAAGGTCACGTATTTCATTCCCGTCCCAAGTGGAAGGACGGGCTGTTTGAGTTTTACAAGCTCCTACAGCCACAATCATGGATTCCCAGTATACATACATACATTACGTATGTATGGATGGTGGGATTAAGGATAAGATCGGAAGGAACGGAGGTAGGGCTCTGAGGGAGAAAATACTACCCCAGAATTCGCCTAAGCAATCGCACATGGTGTGCGTGTACCCAATGACCATGCCGCTACATGTGTATGAGGGACGGCCCGAGAGGAGATAGGGAGCTGTTCCATTCTGCTCCTCCTCCTGGGCTGCTAAGGCTTCCTGAAGGCAAGGAAACTGAAGACCAAGTTCCTGTTGGAGATCCAAATGTTAAGTGTCGTTCAGTTGTTGGTCAAGCGCCACCGATGCGTTGTTGCATGATCTGTGAGCTCAGTTTATGCATAGATCAACGCAACTTAGCCCCCCATTTATGCAGCTGCAGTTTTTTGCATAGGTTTTGGTGCACTTGCATGTTACCAACCTATGCAGTAAAACGGCAGTATTTAACATTGTTAATTTAAATTTAAATTTGAATTAAATATGAAACTTTAATATATATTTTTTATATTTTCTTGATATATTTAAATTTAACTTTAAATTTTATTGTGATATTAAAGTTTCATATTAAACTCAAATTTAAATTTAAAGTACTAACGTAGTTAAATTTAAATTTAAATTTAAATTATATATGTATATTGCGATATTAAAGTTTCATATTAAGTTTTTAGTACAACACTTAGATAAGTACTAATGTAGTTTTTGTACTAGTTATAATTTTAAACGTACTTTATTGTTTATATACTTACCATTTTATTTAATAATTTTTAGGAACTGTAAGTGATTGTAAACGAAATGGTGTCTCGTGAAGATCTAAGGCAGCTCTACGTAAGACTTAATTTAAACGCGACTCTCTCACTCTCTCTCTCTCTCTCTCTCTCTCTCTCTCTCTTCTCTCTCTTTCTCTTTCATACACACTATAACAATACAATTGCTAATGGTAAACATCTAATGTTTGCTGATATAAATTCCGAAATTATTCGATTAAAGGAAGATCTGGAAGAACAGAGGATTGGAGCACAAACCATGGACTGACACTAAATCCATCAAACTGTAAATATATTATTTTTGGACGTGACAGGTTTCTGGAAAAACTAAACTGCAATGACACACAACCTATTAAGTAACTGAAATTAACCTTAACTACAGTGGACAAAATAAAAATATTAGGAATAGTAATGCAAAATAATTTATCTTGGACACTCCAAACAGTAGTTTTGTGTACACAACAAGATTTATGCTCTACGAAGTATGTTTAGTTACCCCCCAACTGACATTAAAAAGCAGTTTTGAGTTAGGGTAGTGAGAGTTGGTTGAAACTAACCTTAAGCAGTGGTTGTTGCCGCGGCACAAGTGAGCAAGTAATAGTCACGCTGCCCTATAAATTGAGACAATAAAGTCTAAATTTAGTTAATATTGTTATAAGCATAAAATATTAAAGTTAATAAAAGAACGAATACTGTCGAATTGGTGATAACGAGAAAAGTGACGTAATAATTTAAAATAACGTGTTTGTACGTACCCGAAGTCGTCACCGATTGTGTTTAATTATTGAACGATAAATACAAATTACGATAATCGATTCAGTGTAATATAGCAATATATGTATAGAACAATAACTAGGAAGTATTAATAGTTAAAACAGAAGCAGTTTATGGTGGAACAGTAACAATTTGAAGTGATAATTAAAGCTAATAAAATAATACATCCAGAGGATACTAATGGAATAGATTGGCGGAAATTGGAATTGTGTTAATCCGCAACAAAGGTCTAAAGAAGATATTGGGGAACAAAGGAATACGGCTCCAGAGCGGCGGCATAGTAACGAAGTCGTCAAACCTTCGGCTTTCAACAAGTGACAAGTAAAATTGATAACTGTGTATTAAAAGAAAGATACATGTATTTTATTTTCCTTTAAATTTGTGTTTAAATATCAACATCCATTCACTAATGATACAAAAATTATTCATGGATGTTAGATGATAAGAATACTAATATAATAATAGGATGGTTGATTTTTATGTGTTATTGTAAACAAATCGTTTCCGCATTTTAAAAATCAGTTTAATTACGTGAATCTAACGTTTGATTTATTTTATTATGAACTATTACGAGTATTAATAGCTTTAATACTGAAGGAACCAAATTCAATCAAGTTACAAATTTACGTTAACAAAATCATAGTGAATATAATTTTGGTAAATGACAACAATAATCATTTCTTTTAATAATCGACCAGGCCGGCGCAACTTGATAAGAGAGGAATTTGGTCAAGCAAATAGTTCATTTACTCAAACAGAAACCTGATAGCGAGCAAACTAAGTTTTAATTAATGAATGATATCTTTACAAATCAAAACCACTTAAATTAAATAAAATTTTAAGTCTCACAAAAACAATACAAATTTTTATTAAAGGATTTTGAAATTATTAAAAATTGTAAAGGGACCCTACAATTTATTTTTTGTATTTTGTAAATAGTAAAACTTTAGGGGTAGATTAGAATCATTATAATTGTTTGTGATAATTTAATATTGTTATTATTTTGTCAATTGCAAAACTTTTGAAATTTATTGTTATTTAGTTCGAAATGTTATAACTACTATCATCGGCTATACCTATGCTACTATTATATTTTCAATGTAATGTGACTTTTAAATAATTATTACAGCTATTGAAGATCAAGTAATCTAAAGAATCAGCTCTCTCTCTTATCTATAAAATTTGACATTGGAAGTTAAATTATTGTGAAGCTTTATTTCAAGCTTACTGTGCATGAAAATTAAATCAATAAAATAAATAATTGATCAAATAGCTAACTTCGACAGTTAGTTTCAAGATAAGTTCACAATTTGATATTTTAGTAAAAACCCATTTGTAATTTCACTCTGAATTTAAACAGCGCCGGACAATGTTATCAATGTTTACATTAAACAAATGAGTACTAACAGGTTTAATAAAAGGTAGTTTTAACGTGATTTCTTAAAAAATCACATTCGTTCGATAGAATAATTTCATTTAGCTGATTTACTATTATTAACGAAACTACGTAGAGTTCGACTTGGCACACATAGGGGCAATAAAATTAATTGATCCAATTTAGCTAACTTAGCACAGAAGTATTAGCTCAATTATTCAGCATCATTGTACCTGCAATACTGCGTGGGAACATATGATAATGGAAACTTCAGACAGCATTATTATTTAAATCAATTTTCTATGGAAACAAAACATCTTCACCAAATGGTTCATACAACTTATTTGTTATATAAGACATGTCTTTCAACCTTCGTTAGTGTTTATTTAATGATAAAAGTGTAGGTTTTCAGAACCTAGATTTAGTATCTCACTTCAAAGTTAACTAATATAACCACTGTTTAATGCCTTATCAGAAGATAACAAATTTTATTAGAATATTGGGAATGCAGACCTTTACTATACGGATTCACTACAATAAATACGTAATTGAAGAAACTCCATACGATTCAATAACAATTGTAGTTTTCGTTACCTCTTTGGAGAAATTGGTTAAAGCGTCAAACAAAGTTATAACATTTTTTATACATTTGCTTGATACTTTCATATGCGCATCACACTCTTATATACGTTTCTATTGTTGATGATAAGAACTTTCTGAAACAAAATCATTCAACTATAATTTGGCTCGATTCAAACTTATTTGGAAAAGTGCTACTAGGGTGTCGATAAATTTGTAAGGGTTTAGTTTTAATTTATGGAACTATTGCGCGGCGTTAGAAAGCAAACACATTTCTAGAATACAGCTTGGTTCAAATTTAATTATAAATTTTGTACAAACACTATATATCTCATTGTTATAAATAGTTGAACCCAAAGGCAAGACATTAAATAAGTGAGCAATAAGTAAGTTAAGTAATATATAATAATAGTAATACAAATACTTTTCTCTGTTGCCTAAAAAAAAGAGTTTCTACTACTGGTGATAAGTTAAGCGGTCTAAAGGTTTTGTGACAGAATAGCTTCTCGAAAAGTGATGAGTAAGTTCAAACATCCTTGTTGGTGGATTACTACGTATGTCAATGTTTAATATGCATGTATTATGTAAACATAAGGAATAATATTGGAATATTAATTATAATCAATACTATGCGAGTATAATGGTGCAATATATGGAATTAAATGGTATACATTCATTTCGTGACATTGCAAGTTTCTAGAGGAAACTACTAAAAGTAACGAATTATATTATTATAAAAATGACAATAGAAACACTTTTTTACTTTTTCATGAAGTATACTAATATAAATATTTACCACAAGTATACGTATACGTTTGAGCAGCTATTATAACCAGTAAAATATGAAACGTATTCAATAATAGTTGATCTCCAATAATTAAAATTCACTTTAAAATGAAATATTATTTTATTATTATTTACATATACTGAGGACAATAACTGTAATTGTTATCGACACGGTTAAATTTACATAAAATTTAAATAGAACAATACACATCTTAATTTGTAGAATTATACGTATTCCTATGTACATAAGCAATTTAAGTTTTATTATATTCAGTTATAGCTGATAGTTTGGTTATTACGGAAGTGAGCAGCGACAGTTTCCCTTGGCGATTATGGTGCTAGTAGAACGCCACCAGAAGACCTTCCTTAAACAGCTGTACGTCACTGTAGTTTAATTTCATTAAAGGTATTAAGCAAAAACTACCTGTTTACAAAATAGTAGGTACTTTCCTTGAACAGCAAGTAACAATTGTCACAATAAATTCATTTACAGTGTTCAAGATTGATAAAAGACGTTAAAAGACGTGATCAAAATAATCAGCACCATGTGAAGTGGCATTGGTGCAGTGATAAAATCAGTTCTTCAATCGAATCATGACAAATTATTATTGATAGGTTTATGGATTGTTGGTCTATCAGAAATTCAGTATCCTTTCTTTTTTACAGCAGTAAGTGAGTTAAATAATTTCCTTTATTATAGGAAGTTTACGTTCTGAACAGTACTTAAAAGGGTTAATAGATTTTTGTCAAGAGATACAGAGCCAATTAAATTGAAAATGGGTGATATGTGAATAGTTTTGCCCGTGGAACTATGCCTGGATAGAAGAACTTGCGCAGGAGATAAATGATGCTGGAATAATGGAAAATTTGCTCTCTAGTACCATACGTATATTTTTTAGACCCTCGATCACCACACTCCGCTAGTATTTGTAATGTATTACCGTCACATTTGTTTATTTACTGCCGAAAAGTTGAACTTTCAATTATGGGTACTTATGTGAATAGTTAAAAATTCAAATGGATAAAGACGTTGTCTTCTCGGCAGCAGACTTCATACATCTTAGAGCAAATCAGTTGGAAAACATCGAGATAGATATAAGGTCCGCAGTAGGTGCGTTTTTACCATTCAGTTTTCGAACTTTTAGTTTTAAACTACATTTTAAGGAGATTAAACAAATACTTGTCCATATCACCAATATTGAATGAACTAAGCTGGTAGTGGGACTGAGTTCTTTTAGAAAGGCGCAGTTATTTAAGTCTGAAGGGTAAGGTGACGTAACGGAACATCGACCTGTTATGGAAGTGTTGCACGATAGTGTACATAAAGCTGGCAGGAAAAATTGATATAATAATGGAATGATAACTATATGAAAGAACTTGTATGCATTTTAGATGTGCATATACTGCGTAGTTGGGTATTGTCACCGTTTTAGGTTATATAGAACTTGCTCAGCGACAGTCACAAAATGTCAGTTCCAATCGAAACTTACTCCAAATTTGAAGTGCGAGCGGTCATCCGTTTTTTGCTTGCAAATAATGAAACACCCACCGAAATTCATAAAAAAAATACTGAACGCATATGGAGAAGGTATTATTAGTCTAAAACAAGTTTATGTTTAGTGTCAGCAGTTAAAAAGTGGAAGCACAAATCTGAACGATGATCCCGAAGGTTTGCGACGAAAACCATTAATAACAAAAACGGATGAGAACCAATTAAATGTCGATACACTGTTTTGAGAAGATCGTTAGTTGAAAATGCAGAAAATTTCTCTACTGACCGGCATTACTAAATGCTCTCGAAAATGCAATCGAAAAGTTGCCCCGAGATGGGTACCAAAACTGTTGGCCGGCCAATACAAAATGCAACGAATGGCGGTGGCAATCGACCTTTTAACGCCCTATTCTCAGGAAAACGGATTTCTAGAGTCTATAGTTACAGGGGACGAAACTTGGGTACACTACCATAATCCCGAATCAGCAATCTGCAAAAAAGACAATGGCAACTATGTTCTGGGATATGGAAGGCATTTTGTTCATAGAATTTTTACCACCGAAAACGACAATCAACAGCGATATTTATTAACAAACTCTCGAAAAACTACACCAAGCCACTCGAGAGGAACGAAAAGGAAGGTTGACAAAAGGAATCAGGTTGTGGCATGACAATTCAATCTTCAATATGTAGTTAGGCAGTTTTGTAGAAATTTGGATTGTACCTTTTACGAAAAGGGTATACAGAAGCTTGTTCCTCCCTGCGATAAGTGCCTTAACACTGGCGGTGATTGCGTTGAAAAGTAGATAAAAGTTCGCGCTTTTACTTATCGTATATTTTATTTATATAAATAAAGAGCCTGTCTGTAATTCACAAATGTACCTTGGTAATCGGACATCCCTCGTAGTAACTTGTAGCTAAGAAAAAAGATCCAGCATCTTTTTCCTACAGCATAACCCTATTCCAGAATTAAAGTTCGTATTAAGTTGGAATATATTGTATAGTGTACCTCCTACTTAAACCTAGTGATATACGCAAGAACCGATTCGTTACCATTTTACACATCTAAGTTAAACAACAACGATCATACGATTAGACTAAATTATAACGAAACTTTTTAAGGTAGTGTTAGTATGCCTAATACAATTTTCTGAAACACATATTGATTTAGATAAATTATTTTTATCAAAAAATGTCATGTTTTCTTATTTACCAACTACCCATTTATAACAACGGTTATACAGGGTGTCTTAACGAGACCGTTCATTATAAGTTCCTGGATTTGTGGTCAAAATAAAAACTTTAAATTTAGAATCAGGTATAATTTATTACGTTCTCTTCAACTAAAATATCTTCAGACATAGCACTTCCGGTATAACCCTATATATTTTTGAATTTTTGGGTGGGAACCATAATTTTGAATCTTTTTTATTGAAACTGTACCATGCCCATCTATTACGGTTTTTGAGATAAAAATTACTCGTATTTTCCCAAATCTTGACAGCTGGTTGACGTTTACAAAATGGATTTTAACTCCCATTTGAGATGAAAAGTTAAAATCCAATTAAGTTGCCTTTAACGAATGCATTTGTTAAAATACGAAACTTTGCCTGAGAATAATGCCTAAATTTATACTTTTCGGCCCGACTTGAAAATGTAAAAAAATAATTTTTTTTTAATGGATTACCCTATTTTTTGTTACGTAATCGAATTGGCGATAAGATTTGCTACAAAGCGATATGACATGTTATGCCTAAATCGAACTGTTCTAGAAATATTTCCAAGTTTTAATTCCTTAGTCATTATTTCGAGAATGCTATGAATGGTTGCTATGGATACGAGAAACAATTTTTCAAATGCCAAGTTTTTAATGTTTGTGATTTAGTGCTTATCTCTTAAATGCCTTAATATTATTGCTAAAATAATGTTTATACAAATGAAGAAGTTCTGAATTTATTTATATTTAACGAAAATTATTCACATTTACTGCAAATGACAAAACATGGATCCAAAAAACTAGAAATAAATTACGAAATGTTCGAAATTGCGGCCGTTCACATTAAAGCGCACATAATCTGCTTCTATTTTTCTAAATCTACCATTTGTCATCCGAGATGAACGTGGACAGTTTTCGTTAAATATTGTGCAAGTTTTACTAGGAATCTTGTCGCATTTTATATAAAAAATAAATTAAGAATTTCTTGATTTGTATAAACATTATTTTCGTTATTGTTATCCATTTTCACTCCTTTTAGCAGTAATATTAAGGCACTTAAGGGATAAGTACTAAATCACAAACATTAAAAAATTGACATTTAAAAAATTATTTCTCGTATCCATAGCAACCATTCATAGCATTCTTGAAATAATGGCTAAGGAGTTAAAACTTTTCGTTTTTTGGAAATAACTCTAGAACAGTTCGATTTAGGAATAACATGTCATATCACTTTGTAGCAAATCTTATCGCCAATTCGATTACGTAACAAAAAATAGGGTATTCCATTTAAAAAAATTGATTTTTTTTACATTTTGAAGTCGGGCCGTAAAGTATAAATTTAGGCATTATCCTCAGGCAAAGATTTTTATTTTAAAAAATGCATACGATAAAGTCATCTTTAATGTACAAACTTAATTGGATCTTAACTTTTTACCTTAATCCAAATGGGAGCTACATTTCCATCTGTCAAGATCTCGTGAAATAACTTTTATCTAAAAAACAGTAATAGATCGACATGGTACCTATAGTTTCAATAAAAGTTTCATGTTGTTTTAGTTGAAACAAATACAATCAATTATACTTGATTCTAAATTTTCAAGTCTTTATTTTGGCCGCAACCGCAACAACTTCTAATGAACGGTCTTGCTGGGACGCCCTGCATAACGAGATGTACTTAATGAGTATGATAGGTTTTGAAAAAGATTGGTTTAAAGCCTTCAATTATAGTCTGTAATAAAATGTACATGCAATCGCTTGGATATAAAATAATAATCAATAGGAATTCGTTGAGGTTACTCACATGATAATCATAGCGGTATTGCATTGCAAATGTTTCAGTTAAAAAACAGTTGACACTTTGAAATTCAGAACATCAGTTTTATAAATTAATTACGTCTGAAAACCGGATTATTTCGTTCTCATTTAAGGATAATGGATTACTAGCCATTTGCGCCGAATCATTAGTTTTTGCCAAATGCGCCACTCATATTTTTGTTGTTGATGAAGATTGTCATTTGCGCCGAATGAAACATAAACGCTGAATAAATGATATAATAAGACACATATACTTTAGATTTACATTTCATTATATTTTACATCGATATTACAAAATCATACATAATATAAAAGGTATCAAAGAATGAAAAAAATATAAATTATAAAAAATTTCTACTGAAATCTTTGTATGTAACCCAAGCATTTTAAACAGTGTTCTAAAATGGTTTCCCCTTTGTTAAACTTCTGTAAGGTGTTATTTATTCTATTATCTAGTTCTACATATGTTTTCTTTCTGCGCTTTGTTGGTTATCCTAATTCTACTTTTGCGTATATTCCATTATAGTATAAAGAGTCGCCTTGTAACGTCAAGCCATTGTTCTACAAAATAATCATTGAATAACTGTATTTGAGGCTCTTCTGGCGACGACTTCATAATCGACAGCCATCCGTCGTCAATGTTTTCTGGAGGTTTATAAGCTAACGCCGCGCACAGTTTCACGTGTAACCGAACATCTTCACGATTTTTGAACATATCGACGGGTCCTAAATGTTGCACCTTGCGCCACAAACACTGACCGAAATGAAAGTTGCCTCCAGACAAAATAGTATGTTTGAACACTTCACGCATGGTTTGAGGAACAGCACTTTCAAAGTCTATTTTAATTAATTCCGGTAACCAAAAAGGCACATTTTGTTTAATTAGAGTAAAAAGTCGCAGGTATGTTTCACGTTTCTTATTCAAAAACAAACCGTACACCAATGGAAAAACACAAGTTGATTCAGTAGTACTGCCTACATCAGCATGGCTCGTATACAGCTGGTAAAACTATTTTAGACAGCTCTTGAATCTTCCCATCCATGAAAATATATCTACCATCGGCCAAAAAAAGTCTCCTTGCAGTTGGACTGGCAAATATCAAGATACGGTATTCGTCGCCATCGTCAATCCATAAGAAGTCTTGTGTTAGACTCAGAGGCTTCTCTTTTTCCGGGTATAAAAAATTCTACAAGAGCTTTTCGTCGGTTGCGCTATAATGAGGAAGCCATTAAAGAAAATTGTGGTACATTGGTTACAAAATCATACCCTTTATTCATCACATCTCTCATTTCTTCATTAAATATCTTGGTAACTGGCGTTAGCCCTTCCCTAGCTCCGAGATATCAGATAACCGTTGGTGAACTTCACTACTTTACGACTTCGCAATCAGAGTCCACACTATGCTATATTTATTTGTTCTTTTGAAGCTTATAGCCCTCGTGTAATAAAGCAACTTTGCTTTTAGAAGTTTCAATATATTCCATTTTATAACAGCCGTGTTAAAAATCGTTATTGTAAGAAAAATTTCAAACCTTATGACCATTTTCAAAGGTTTCTTATTTATATCAGTTCTTAACAACAGCCCCTTTTACGTGATTGGGTACAAAAGATTTAATGAATTAATGGGAATAATTACTATTAATCCAAATAATGTTGCACTAATTAGTGATTGTCGAGTTATTGTTAGTTAATTACCATCGTATCCTGAATTCCCGATAATATAATCTACCTTTAATTTAATCAACTGAATTTCTCATAAATTTATATTTGGCCAAAATGGCAATATCCACTAAAAGCAAAAATGTATGTGGCCCATTTGGCACAATTTAATGAGTTGGCGCAGTTGGCAATGGCGTAACTGGCAAGGCACCCACCAAGTGTACCTTTAATTACAATTTTAATGGCGATAAATCTAATAATTAATTCATGTATTAATTACCGTAATTTACCACAGCAACAGATTAAATTAAACTTTCATTTTTTTCTACCCGGGTGGAAACAATACATGAAATAGGTTTCCACCAGGATCGTAACCTTGCATTCAAACTTTTCAAATGCCCGATAATACATACGCTCATTACATGCATGATTGTGAACAAAATATTATATAGTAAATAGTAGTAGAACGTCATTATTATTCTGTTGAGAAACAGTTTACCTCGACGCAGCCCGTCCCGGCGAACTATCTTTTCTCTCGAGAATAATGACGTTCGTTCCACCTTAGTACGTACTGTACCATTATATTTAATTTTATGTAATACCCTAATTTTTTTGATTATGCTAATTAGGACACAACCTTAAGAAACATGGTTTTGTTTAAAATGAATTTCCTGTACTGTCGATCGACATTGTTTAATGTTTTATAGTTTTCATTAAGACAATTCTTGCGATAAGCAAAATACCTACAGATATCTCTTAAATATATCGATATTTGTGGTTATGCAATTCTTTCATACGACGCGTAATTTAAAGGCCAAAAGAAGAAAAGGTGGAATTGAACAGTTTTTGCAAATTTTTTCAATGTCGGAATAATGATCAAGTATATAGGAAAATGTGTAAACATATCTTTTAAATATAAGTTGTTTTGCATAACTCTCCTTTATAGACTTTCTTAAAACAAACCCAAATAAGTCTAAAACCTATTACACGGAGGTTTCTTCTTGCCTATTGAAGTTATTAGGATCTCAAAAGCTTCACATTGTAAACAAACATAATAATGAGTTTATCATAACAATATTTCCATATTATCAAACTGAATGCCTTGATTTAAATTATATAATGCATGCTCCGCCACTGCAGATTTCTCGGGTTGACCCAATCTACATAACCTCATAGATTCATTACATCTATTATAAAAACTACGTTTTGTAGTACCAGTGTATAATTTTCCACAAGAACGATAACTTATACACTCCGGAAGATGGCAATGCATTTGAAACACCTATGGGTGACCTTAAATATCCCTTAACCTATTTTGTAATTTCAAAAGTAGTCGTAATGCTATGATCAAATAAGATCTTTTTAATTTTATTTGTAACATTAGTTGTAGAAGGAAGAAAAGCAGTACCAACAGTAAAAGAAGTATAAATATAAATATTTAAGAAAATCACTACAAGTTAAAGATATTAACAATGTTATTACACCTGCTAGACTTAACCGTAAAGAAAAACTGGTGCTTAATATTGGTAGTGCTTCTCTTCCTTTTATAACTGTTACAGATAGAATTGAAGAAATCCTAATTGATGATGGCATTAGGACTGGTTTTAAACCTACAAAGAATATTAAGGAACATTTAAGGTCAACTAAAGCTGTTTCAAATCTATTGTCATCTTCCGGAGTGTATAAGGTTCTTGTAGAACCACAAAACGTAACTTTGATACAAGATATAAAGAACATATTAAATTTTGTAGATTAGGTCAACCAGAGAAGTTTGCAGTGGTTGATCATGCTTTAAATATTGTAAATCATGACATTCCATTTGATAATATGGAAAAATGGTCAAAACAAAACTCATTACTGTGTTCGTTTATAACATGAAGCTGTTGAGACATATTTGTGTATAACCTTTTTGCCGTCTTTTTACTAGACCTTGAAGGAAATGCTTTACCAATTAAGTATATGAAGTTACCACAGCACTAGAATAATTTAGCATACGTAGTTAAAATTAAAAATCATGTAAACGTACTTATCATACTTTCACTGCACAATTATAAACAAGGAAACTATTTTTTTCTTAGATTTATCAAGCTTCTATTTGTGAATGCAATTACGCTTTTTTTCCCAACTTTACACTTACATCATAACCTGATTAAATTTTTATTAAATTTGTTTTTTAGCTTTTGTGGTCTTTGATTTAATATATTATTATTATTATTATTATTATTATTATTATTATTAAATATGACGTGTTTCGCTATTAGACCTCGATCATTAGAGGGTGGTCTGATCTGTCATCAAGACAATTTAATAACATCTAATTCATTGAAGATATTTGTCCTACTTATATTAACAGCAGGCTTATATTTGCGCTTTCAATTTCCATATTTCAATTAAAGATATTAATATTTACTAAGTATGACAACTGTAATTGTTATCCAAACGTAGATAAAAATATACCATTTAGGAAAACGTAAGTATTTGAGTTGTTTAAGAATTAATCAGGTATGATGGAACTATAACTGTATTATCGATATTTTTTATAGAAGAAAGCCGATTTGTATTTTTTTAATTTAGCATCCAGATTAACCTCTATTAACCTCTATCTGATTTGAAGGCTTAAATGTCCATCTGACAGATTATTATTGTTGTTTTTAAGGTGTTGCCTATTTTCGTTATGAACGTATTGAAAGGTAGGTTGCACAATTGCTCCAAAATATTATTATTAAAATTCATTGATTTCTTCTATTTTGTATGTTGGAACGACTTGTGTTATTCCACTTATTTTTAAGTATTTTCTTGCAAGTGAAAATGGCACAGTTTGTGTAACAGACAATTGAAGGATGCGATTAAAAACAATATATATATATATATATATATATATATATATATTGGGTGACCCAAACTCGATGATCAAAACGAAAACAGCTGATTCCTCTGGCCAAAAGGAACAAAACATTGTTAATACAGGATGTGTCTATTGTTGATGGTTTCCAAGATGTTAACTTTTTTTTAATTTTTTCTATTTCGTGGACTTATTTTTTAAATCACGCTGTATCTTCCAAACTAGAAGAGTTACAAGAAAACACATTAGGAGAAATTTGTAGAAGATGAAATTGTGTTAAAGAATATTGAATTCATTCGAGACAAACTCATCATTCAACATTTTTAATGACATAATGAATTCAGAAATGATTTTTTTGCAAATCCTAAGACAAACTTCCAAGAGGAATATTTTTCCAATAGAGATGGATTTGATACATGGCCGATAAAGGAAAAACTTCCTTTTTTCACAAGCTTCACAACGATATGAAAAAAACTTATGGTTGACGTACTAATTACTGAATTGTTACAGGAATACGCCTCAGGAAAAACTTTTAGAGCATAAAATTACCTTCAAAAATACGGTAGAGTAGATGAGAATTGACGATTTGTCCCTCACTTTTCAATCAATCTGTACATTTACGGCAAGAAATACGTCTTCTTTACTGATATTTTTTCATCACCGTAGCAACGACCTGACATTAGTAAGTTAGTTGTCAAAATTTGTTTGCTATTACAGTTTTGCTGATTTCAATACGAGTTCTTTCTGTTGTAGTAATATTGTAATTTAGTTTTTGAGTCGTTCTTGTTCTTGTTATTATTATTGTTCTTGTTCGTGTTCGTGTTTTTCTTCCTGAGTCATGTTTTCAAATGAAGAATATGCCGATATTCATTATTATTATGGTGTTGCCCAAGGGAATGCGTGTGAGGCTGCTAGACTGTATGCAGCTGCTTTCCCAAGAAGAATTCATCCAGAAAGAGGGGTGAGATCTGGAGATCTTGGAGGCCACGCCACTGTACCACCTCTTCCAATCCAACGTTGGGGATAATGTTCGTTTAGCCAATCTCTCAAGCCTCTTCCGTAGTGGGCAGGACAACCATCAAGTTGAACCCACATATCTGCTCTTGTTGCCAATGAAACCTCCTCCATCAACTCAGGGAGGTTTTCTTGAAGGGAATTAAAAAAATTCACTCAATTGACTCTATTTGGCAGGATATATGGACCAATAAGTTGATTGTTGAGTAAACCAACCCAAACATTAACTTTGAACTGGTGTTGAAAGCTATTTGGTCTCATACTATGTGGGTTCTCATGTGCCCAGACGTGCGTGTTATGGATATTGAAGATGCCTGACCTTGTAAAGGTGGCCTCATCCGTCCACAAGATTGCTTTTCCTAACTGAATTGAGATACCATTGGCAAAACTCAATCCGCCGACCTAGATCTCCATCTAAAAGTTCTTGAACTCCCGTCACGTGATACGCACGTCTTCCGTCAGCCTTAAGAGTTCTCCGTATTGTTTCTCGTGGCATCTGCAATACATTGGATGACCGCCGCAAGCTAGTCTCAGGATTTGCTTCGAAATGCTGGATTACGTCGTCAATCCTCTCAACATTATGAAATCCCTCTTGATCTCTTAGGATCCTAAAAGATCCTCTCTCTCTTAGAGCAGTGTGCACTCTAGAGAAAACTCTCCTTTCTGGATGAATTCTTATTGGGAAAGCAGCTGCATACAGTCCAGCAGCCTCACTCGCATTCCCTTAGGCAACACCACAATAATAATAAATATCGGCATATTCTTCATTTGAAAACATGACTCAGGATGGAAAACACGAACACGAACAAGAACAATAATAATAACAAGAACAAGAACGACTCAAAAACTAAATTACAATGTCACTACAACAGAAAGAACTCGTATTGAAAATAATAGCAAACAAATTTTGACAACTAACTTACTAATGTCAAGTCGTTGCTACGGTGATGAAAAGATATCAGTAAAGGAGACGTATTTCTTGCCGCAAATGTACAGATTGATTGAAAAGTGAGGGATAAATCGTCAATTCTCATCTACTCTACCATATTTTTGAAGGTAATGTTGTGCTCTAAAAGTTTTTCCTGAGGCGTATTCCTGTAACAATTCAGTAATTAGTACATCAACCATAAGTTTTTTTCATAGCGTTGTGAAGCTTATGAAAAAAGGAAGTTTTTCCTTTATCGGCCATGTATCACATCCATCTCTATTGGAAAAATATTCCTCTTGGAAATTTGTCTTGGGATTTGTAAAAAAATCATTTCTGAATTCATTATGTCATTAAAAATGTTGAATGATGAGTTTGTCTCGAATGAATTCAATATTCTTTAATGCAATTTCATCTTCTACAAATTTCTTCTAATGTGTTTTCTTGTAACTCTTCTAGTTTGGAAGATACAGCGTGATTTAAAAAATAAGTCCACGAAATAGAAAAAATTAAAAAAAAGTTAACATCTTGGAAACCATCAACAATAAACACACCCTGTATTAACAATTTTTTGTTCCTTTTGGCCAGAGGAATCAGCTGTTTTCGTTTTGGCCATCGAGTTTGGGGTCCCCCTGTATATATATATATATATATATATATATATATATATATATATATATATATATATATATATATATATATATATATATATATATATATATATATATATATATATATATCATATTTGTGTGTATTTTAAGTTTCCATGAGTGATTTATCCATTTTCATTATTAATTACTTTCTTCTCGGGTTTATCCCCCCTGTGTATCGTTGAACATCAGTTCAGTTCGAGTAACGAGAAGCAGAGCTAAAGTACTAGCGGCCTGTGGATGGCAAATATGATTTTGCAGAAAAACGTCATCGTAATAATACAAGTCCTTCAGAACTTCAACGGTACACGACGAGATAGACCACAGAAGAATGTAATTAATAATGTATGTATGTATGTGTGTGTATATATATATATATATATATATATATATATATATATATATATATATATATATATATATATATATATATATATATATATATATATATAACATACAGTGCGTTCAATATAATCGGACGCACTCAATAACTCTTTTGTATTGCGTTTCACAAGAAAGTGTTTAAATAGTTTTTTATTCATTTACAAATACTTTATTAAGTGCTTGGTTTAGATAATTTTTTAAGCTTCCGGTTTGATCGGAAGCGCACATAATTTTATTTTTTTAAATCACACTGTATATATTGCATATTGCATTTTTGCATTGCTTATTTTTTTCTCAATACATACGTATAAAATTCTTATAGGGTTTTATAAAAAAAAATTAGAGAAAAATGCCATCGAAAATTTTTCAATTTTATTATACGATTAGAAGAATCAAACAAAACAATCAGATAAAAGTTTAATTTGATTTAAATCGAAATAATTGTTTAAAATGAATAACAGTGAAAAAGTTAATCTGTTGTTAATTTTCGGTGAATGTAAAAAAATTCTCGACGAGCGGTAGAATTATACGCACAAAGATATCCCAATAGATATCCTTCCAAAAGTTACATAAGAAAAATTTAATAATCGCTTAGAATGCGTGGAACATTACCAGGAGTAAATTATCAGAATTTAGAACAACAAAGAAATGTTTTGACCTAAGATATTGAAGTACAAGTATTAGGTTATTTTAGAGTAAATCCACGGTCATCTATTAGACATGTAGCGCAAGAAGTAGGTGTATCAGTTGGCTCAATTCACAAGACATTAAAAAAATTCAAAATGCTGCCGTATAAAGTCGATTTGGTTCAACACTTGCGGCCTCAAGACTCTGATCGAAGATTAACTTTGATTGCATGGATAGTTGAGCAATGTGATCACAATCCATTATTTTTAGATCATATTTTATGGACAGATGAATCCAAGTTTACAAATAATGGAGTTATTAATAAACAAAACAATCGTTATTGGTCTGACAAAATCCTTATTGGTCAATGGAAACTAACCATCAAACCGTATGGGGTACTATTGTTTGGTGCGGTTTAATGGGAAACGAATTACTAGGGCCTTATTTCTATGATGGTAATCTAAACGCCAATAGGTATCTTGAATTTTTAGATAACGTGCTACCAACAATGTTTGATGAGTTTCCTCTGCTTCTGCGACAACAATTGTATTTCCAGCAAGATGGAGCTCCAGCTCACAACGCGTTGATAGTAAAAGAATATCTTAACCAAACGTTCAATGTACGATGGATAGGAACTAACGGCCCGGTAGAATGGCCTGCGAGATCACCGGATCTTACACCGTTAGACTTTTGTTGTGGGCTGCATGTGTTAATTTAACTACGCAGCAAATCAAAAAAGCAACTAACCATGAACTCAGGCGACGATTAGAAGCATGTCTAGAACAGAATGTTTGAACAATTTATTCGCTAATTATAACTGATTTTGTTCAATTTTTCTAACCATATAATGAAATTGAAAAACTTTCGATGGCATTTTTCTCTAATTTTGTTTTATAAGAATTTTATACGTATGTATTGAGAAAAAAATAGGCAATGCAAAAATGCAAAAATATATATACAGTGTGATTTAAAAAAATAAAATTATGTGCGCTTCCGGTCAAACCGGAAGGTTAAACAGTTATCTAAACCAAGCACTTAATAGAGTAGTAAATGAATAAAAAACTATTTAAACACTTTCTTGTGAAACGCAATACAAAAGAGTTATTGAGTGCGTCCGATTATATTGAACGCACTGTATATATATATATATATATATATATATATATATATATATATATATATATATATATATATATATATATATATATATATATATATATATACGCATGTAATGAGCGTATGTATTATCGGGCATTTGAAAAGTTTGTATGCGAGGTTACGATCCTGGCGGAAACCTATTTCATGTATTGCTTCCACCTGGGTAGAAAAAAATAAAAGTTTAATTTAATCTGTTGCTGCATTAATTATTAGATTTATCGCCATTAAAATTGTAATTAAAGGTACACTTGGTGCGTGTCTTGCCAGTTGCGGCATTGCCAATTGCGCCAACTCATTAAATTGTGCCAGATGAGCCACATATATTTGTGCTTTTAGTGGATATTGCCATTTTCGCTAAATATAAATTTATGAGAAATTCAGTTGATAATAGCACAACAATAAACTGTCATCAAAGGTAGATTATATTATAGGGCATTCAGGATACGATGGTAATTAACTAATAATAACTCGATAATCACTAATTAGTGCAACATTATTTGGATTAATAGTAATTATTCCCATTAATTCATTAAATCTTTTGTACCCAATCACGTAAAATGGGTTGTTGTTAAGAACTGATATAAATAAAAAACCTTTGAAAATGGTCATTAGGTTTGAAGTTTATCTACAATAACGATTTTTAACACGGCTGTTATAAAATGGAATATATTGAAACTTCTAAAAACAAAGTTGCTTTATTACACTAGGGCTATAAGCCTCAAAAGAACAAATAAAAATAGCATAGTGTGGACGTGTGTTCATGAAAAAACTTCAAAGTATCGAGGGTTTCTCCCCCTTACAGATATCAAAACAAATTTTTGTGTGGTAATACACGATCATTGGACCTACATTCTAAAAATATTTATATGTATACAGGGTGTTTGACAAAAATATGCCAACCCAAACCTGTGTTTGTTAATGGAACACCCTGCATATTTTCATATTTTTGCATTCACTGTTATATTTGCAAGAAAATTCTAGAAATTTGTATCTGTATCACTAGCCGTTCTGCAGATATCGTCACTAGTACCAAAATAGAGTTAACTTTGGAACCACGATACGAGTGTTGCCACCATGATTTTGTAAATTGTTTATACCACCCACAGTTAATAATAGTCTGATAACAAACTTGTAAATTTTTCGAAAACATGTAAAACTATACAGAGTGATTAACTTACGCGAAATGTGATTTTTCTCAATTTTTTTAAATGCAACACCCTGTATATTTTTTCACATTTCGATTCTCCGTGAAAAGTAGAGACTAATAGACAATAGTAATTAAGAATTATTATTAATTCTATTAAATACATAAATGAAAAGTTTACCTGGAGTAGGATTTGAACCTACAACCTGTACTTTGCTAGAGTAGCGTGCTAACCAACTGCGCCATCAATGTTTAAGCCCCAATCGATGTAAATTTTATCTTTATGTATTTAGAACTAATGTAAATTCTAAATGTAATGAGATTACAATCAAATTACTTATATTAAAGGAATGTGAGTCTGTAATATCGCAAGGAATCATACATACCAAAGCAAATTGACTAATATTAAATTATTATAAGTTTTTGTTATGAACGAATAAGTTCAAAGGTAAATATGTCATTAAAAATTATTATTAAGTTTATTAAATACCTAAATAAAAAGTATACCTCGAGTAGGATTTGAACCTACGACCTGTACTTTGCTGGAGTACCGCGCTAACCAACTGCGCCATCAAGGTTCAAGCCCCAATAAAGGTAAATTTTATCTTTATGTATGTTCATAACAAAAATTTATAATAATAGATAATAGGTTTCATAGCCATAAGGTAATAAAGTGAAAATTATAAGACAGGGCGAATGCGCTTCGGTATTTACAACCTGTGCGACCGTCTTCTATTTTATTTTTTCGCTCTCTAATCTGATCCGCAACTCAACTCAACTAACACCACGTACTTCCGCTCCATCACGATATCTTTCACCACCACTATTGAAATCTTTCATACAAAAATGTAAATTGAACATTTCTCACGAGAAAATGTACTTCATGTCACACGAATCAAATATAAACCGATTACCTAGAATCAGTGTAACATGCAATTTTTTTTGCACGAAAACAATGATTTTTTCGAAACCTCCCGTTACCAAAACGAAACTTCGACAATTTTACGTTGTCTCGACGTAAGCATAGTGCGTTATTAACATCCATACAATCTAAAAAATCCTTTTACAGCAATGATAACGAATTTTATATTCAAGAACAGATCCATTTCCTTTTAACGAAACTACATTATGGAAATAATATTCGCGAAAAAAATTCTATATACGTAACAATTTTTGCAGAACAAGACTTGATTATCAATAATTTTACAAAATTATCCTATACTAGTTAATTATATCTTATTTACTTTTGTGAATCAGGGAAAATCCATTAGTATTAATACGTATATTATTTGCAGTTAAAATAAAACGTGAAATTTTATTGCATAGTTCTTTTAATTAGCACATTTATAAGTACCTTCGTGACTGCAAAAAATTTTTATTTCACTTTCAGGTGTCAAAATAACAACTTTTAGTATAGTTTGTTATTTAAATATTATGAACTGCTTTTCAGAATACCGTTAAAATCAACGATATGATGAATATAGCAACTGCTTTAATCTAAAAAATTCACATAATGAGACGTAATTATGAATCGTTATATTATATTAGCAGTTTACTTATAAATAGGCAATACATAAAAAGTTACTTTCAGAGACTTTCGTATAGAATATTGCACACATCTCTCAGTAATAATTATAACAGTATGCATTGAATCCTCTGAATTATGCATATAATTATAGAGTAAATTATGAGCAATGTCACAATACACTTTATGTAATGGATATTTTCCATTACGATCCTAGATATCTTGTACATATGTAGGCTTCAGGGAGACGCTGTTGTAAAATAATATTGGACTGCAGAATTAATATTGGGTGTTTTATGAACATTACCTATTTATTGTTAATTTATTTATTTGCTGCTGTAACCTTTATACCTTTGTTTTACATACAGGGTCTCCCAACGAAAAATTGTCCCCCCTACAATGCGAAAACCGAAAAATATTTCTAAATTCGCCGAGACCCGTCGATTTTGTTCTAGTGGGGAGCTTTTTGTACAGTCAAGCCAATTCAATATGTTCATCCCCCCTCCACTAGCAACCCCAACTTTAAAATTTCAAATGCAACTACCCTACCTTTGAGACACCATTTTAAAGCCCTTTTCATTTTCAACACAGTGATGCATCGTTTTTAGAAATCGGTTGGGATTTGACAGAATTATTTGCGAAAAACGAAAAGTTCACAAACCAACGTGCGCGTTATAATTTATACACAAATGTCCTGTTTCTTTTAAGTTTTTTATGAGCTACACACGACCTCATCACCTATTTTTAATGTGTCGATGCAGCAAATAATGAACAAGGTCTATTTAATGTATTGCTCAAAATGACCACCTTTAACTTGCAAATGGTACCACACAAAAAGTCCAAGGGGGATAGATCCCCAGGATTTGCACGACATTTGGTGTGTTGATCATAGTTTTGATGTATCTTCCAGAGGGCACCAACAGCAGCCCTTTGTCTACATTTAAAGCTCCATAACTTTTTTGTGCCTCGGTATATCAAATATCTATCCAGAAATTCTTATTCCCTGACATGTTTTCTTAAAAAAAAGTATACCTTGTAGATGTCGCTTAGAGCAGCCGTTTCAATGTTTCATTGCGTACTAAAACTCACCATAGCCCTCCTTCACAATTTATCCAGGCTAAGGACTGGTCCAAGAAGTTTGGAGCGCGGTCAAGGACCAACCGGTCAACAACATAAGAATGTAAGAATGAACTGGCAAAGAACAAGAGCAATAGCATACAAAGTCAATAACAAAGGGCCAAAACAGCAAACTTTTATTAAATTATAAATTGTTCAATTAAAAATTCACAAATAAAAAAGCTTCATCAAATAATAAACAAGATCTATTTAATGCATTGCTCAAAATGACCACCGTTAACTTGCGTACAATAATGCAGCCTGTTTTCAAATTCTGTTCGAACATTACTCAAGACACGCTGTTATTAATCGGAATTCTTTTACAATTCTCTGACGTAGCACTTCTAGTGTTTCAGGCTGCGTGGCGTACACCCGTGATTTTAAATGACCCCACAGGAAAAGTCCAAAGTGGATAGATCCGGAGATCTTGGTGGCCATTCACCGGTACCTCTTGTCAATCCAATGCTCCGGAGAATGGTTATCCAAACATTGCAGTACAGCAACAGCATAGTGGGGCGCTGCATCTTATTGGAAAGTTATTTCATTTTCTATTAAATTGTCGTCACTTTCCAAAAACTTTGTTACCATAGGATTAATTGTACCATCCAATAATTCTAAATAGGTGGTTCCGTTGAGATCACCGTCAATGAAAAATGGTCCAACAATATGGTCGCCCAAACATTCAATTTTACAAGAGTCTGAGTATGAGATTCCCTGATTAAATGAGGATTAGTATGACTCCTGTAACGACAATTGTGTCTATTCGTCATTCAACATAAATGTGCATTCGTCGGAGAAACATGTATTTTAAAGAAAATTTTGGTTCAATAGAAGTTGTTCACCAAAGTATTCGCAAAATTGGTTACGGTGATCAAAGTCATCTTCATATAACTCTTGAGCCAGCATTATCTTAAATGGATGAAACTTGTATTTTTTCAAGATTCGATGAACACTGGAAAGGAATACGCAGAAGCTTGAGACACAGCTTTAATCAACTGCTTATTGTGCATCTGTACGTGACCCAAAACTGCCACTTCAACTGCTTCATTTCGAACTGGGCCAATTACATCACGTTTCTTGTTTAAAACCGAACCCGTTGCAACGAACTTGTCCATCAGTTGTTTAACGTACTCGCGGCTTACGTTTTTTTCCTGTATGATTCGCATTGAAAATTCGTGATGTAGCTTTAGCGCAATCATAAATTCGATAATAAATTGCAACCATTTCTACCCTTTCCCGATAGAATAAACCATTTCAAAAAACACTTTCAAGAACTGGCTGAAACTAACGATGCCGTGGTAACAAGCAAAAAACATTGACTTTTTTGTGACAGTGGCGTTTTGTTATTTTAAAAAAAGATAAACTATGCAACATTTTTATAAGAAGCTAATAATCGTTTAAAAACTTTATGATAGACAGAGGTTATTAGACATCTAGATGCTAACTTAAATGAAAAGAAATGAAACAATTTTAATTTCAATCTTTTTAGGATAACTATACAACCTCTTTTTTATAAGTTCATAACGAAAACAGGCAGCACTGTAAAAACAAAACAGTAATCTATGTCAGAATGACGTTTAAAACTGTATGTCAAGATAGAGGTTCATAGACATAAATACATGTTAACGTAAAAAAAATAATCAAAGCCGCTCGTTTTTATAAAAATGTCGATAATACAGCTTCAGCATTTTCAATCATATTTATTTAATTTTTACATTTATTACGCTTTAGACTAAAAAACTTTATAAAGAAAATTTATGTAGTTAAATTTTCTTTTAAACATAAGTCTACACCTTTTCTTATAAAGTTAATTGTTATTCAGATATTGAAAAAATTTGAACTAACACTTAAATTACAATTTAGGAATTTTTTTGCCGCTAAATTACGCGTCATATAAAAAATTATATTGAATATAGTTAATCGATATGTGTATGGTCTATATCCAGCCCTTTTTATATATTTTAAATATGCAGCTGTTTTAGAAATATTTGATAAAAACCAAAAACTACTCCTCTCCGCCGCTGGATTTCTCCCAAAATCTAATCAGCTCTAGACCAAATGAAAACAAGCTTAAATAAAATTTTAAGTAGTGGGTATTTTCGCTCTGGCGTTATCGTGCATACTGACATACATCCACACACATAAGTCGATTTAGCGATAAAAAAAAGATCTATTTCGTGTATGAGGGGAGAGGGGCCCAAAAAATCAGACTGACTGATTGTATGGAGGGTGGAGTTTCGGTAGCAACACGTTCTCCCTCTAGGTGCGTATACAGCGGAAATTTCGTAGTCAGTCTGCGACGAATCGCTGCTCTAGAAGG
The DNA here is from genome assembly GCA_036346205.1 of Vesta saturnalis. Classification (NCBI taxonomy): domain Eukaryota; kingdom Metazoa; phylum Arthropoda; class Insecta; order Coleoptera; family Lampyridae; genus Vesta; species Vesta saturnalis. The sequence continues at coordinate 1,118,909 of JARFJB010000967.1, forward strand.
TCCTGTTCCATTCGCGTGAATTTTTTCGTAATACTTGTTTTTCGTGCTTGTCGTTTTTTGCGATGGCTGATATCCGTGAACAGCGCACTGTCATTAAATTTTACTTTTTGTTGGAGAAACCTGGTAAAGAAACGTTCGAAGTGTTTCAGGAGAACAAGTGTTTGTGTCGTTTTCCCGATTCAAAAAAGGGGAAATGTTAATTGATAACCAACCTCGCTCAGCTCGTCCTCCTATTTCCCGCACTGATAAACATATCAAAAAAGTTGGAGTACTAGTGCGTGAAAGAAATTTTTCAGATTATACCTTTTAACCAGGTCGTAACAGGTGACAATTCGTAGTACTACGGTTGTCACACCGAAATGAAGCAACAATCAAGTCAGCGCAAGACTACAAATTCCCCGCGTTCCAAAAAACTCGTCAAGTGAAATCGAATGTCAAAACGATGCTGGTTTGTGTTTTCGCTCTGAGAGGAGTTACCTATTCAGGGTTTATTCTGCGGGGTCGGACTGTTAACCAGTTTTTCTACCTTGAAGTTTCAAAAGGTTACGTAATAGTTTCCAGACCTGATTTGTGGGCGGCAGGTGATTGGTTTTTTTCACCACTACAATGCTCCTGCCAGCCTTAATAGCACGCCAATTTTTGCCAAAAAGTGATATCATTCCTCCCATCACCTGTGTTTACCCAACTTGGCCCCCTGTTACTTTTTTATTATTCCGAAAGAAAAAAACCTGAAAGGAATGCGTTTTTTTGGAAATTGATGACGTGACGGAAAAACTACACATGCGCTGTCGGGCAAGAAGATGAATATAAAAAACGTTTTGATAAGTGGAGCAGTGCATTAGCATTGATAGAAAGTACTTCGAAAGAGATTACAGGTTTTTTGTATATAAAATGAGTAAAATGTTTTTTAAAGACCACTCCGGTCTTTTTGGTCCCCCCTCGTCTGTACAGAGTATAAAATTGTATGAGAGCTAGAAGCCATGACGTAAGTGTAAAATTTTGGTTACAACAAATCGCACATTATATTTTTTTTTGTAATTTGCTTCTATTTTGATTCTTTAATAGACCTTTTAAGAAACGCGACGTCACGGAACATTTTACGAAAATTTTTAGGTTGGCAAAGCTTGATCCGAAATTACGTCGTATATGTTACCACTACAAAATGTTTCAAAAACAGGATGCATGCGTACAGTGGAAAACTTTGATGTGAGCAAATTCTGGCAATTTCACGTATTCCAGGGAATGCAAGGTTATCTTGATTATTTTACATTTTCGTGTTTTGTGACAGGATTTGGATAAAACAGCCACAAAAATCCCTAAATCAACTCATGTCAAAATTTTTGTTTAAAAACGGCATAGAAAGGACAAATTGTAAAAAATAGGATAAAAACGTGTTTTATAAGACCTTGAACCACTAATTCTTTAAAAAACTCTTGGCTACAACAATCGTTTTTTTAAACTTGAATTCGTGCTTCAAGACCGGTCTTGTGAAACTACTATACTATTATAGGATAACGTTAATGATTTGTGAGATCAACAATTATTTTAATTCAAACAAAAATGTAAAACTTATGAAATATTATTTTTTTAAATACATTTTTAGATAGTGGCAGACTCAAACGACCAAATATCGAAACATCCACTACTTAAAATGTTGCACCAGATGATATTCAAAGTACATGCATTTTCCACTGGTATTTAAAATACCGCTATATCATGATTCAAATTCAGGAAACGTTTACCACTTTTTAAAATATACTACTACACGACAACACAAACAAACAACTACACAGCTAACCAGAGTACAAAACCTTAGGTACCGCTAGAATACAACAGGAACAGATAGTTCAACCGGAATACAAAGCCTCCTATCACAACGTTTCAAATTAACAACTAGTCATAATACGCCGATAGGGCACGGGGCGGGATTACGCGTCCAATTAGGACACACCTTCCAGGGCTTGAACGGAGCTAAGGACCGATCGGAAGACGGAAGAATCTAAAAGAGGTCGTTGCCTCTACAGTAAAAAATCTGCATCAAGACATCTTGCCATATATCAATTCTGGAAAATTTTAATGTCTATAACTACAATTGGCTACAATTTTCATCTACCACTAATGCCGCAGGTCATAGTGCAGAAGTATGTACTATATCCTGTGATCACACACAAATGATTTCCGAAACAACCAGAATCCCTGACAACCATAACTATACTCCACATCCCCTGGACCTATTCCTTACAAGTCCTTTCCCCACTTGGTCAATCAACCCCCTGCCTAATCGAAATAACATCCTCTGTACCAAATCCCACTGTTATTCGAAAAACAGATACAGCTATGTTGTGTTTTAAATCAGCTAACTGGAGCGAATCGCGAGATTTTTTTGCAACCTTCCCCTGGCGTGACTATTACTTTAAAAGGCCATCTTCTTCAAATATTGCTCTTTCAATAACTGAAGTTATCTTGATGCGAATGGAGTTATACATTCCCAAAAGACATAATCGCGTAGGTCATGTCCTTTCCCAACCATGGTGTAATAGCGCTTGCACTGATGAATTAGCGCAAAAGCATAAACTCTATAAATGGAAATCAAATAAACCTGTCGAAAATCACGTGGACTATATTATCCCAAGAAATAGCAAAAGCACCATCACCAAAGCCAAAAAGGCCAGATAAGAACGCAAGATGCGGTTTCTCGGAAACTATTCGTCATTGAGAGTTACGCTAAAAAATTATATATACTAAAGTGGCCAAAAAAAGACCGCAAAAAATATTTTCAAATTTGCAAGATGACCGCCAGGGGGCGTAACCGCCATCCTAAACTTTTAAAGTGATTTTTTACTGAAATCCACCTAGTAAATATTTCAAAAAATTATATGCATTTTAAATCTCAGCTTTATTCGAGTAATTTTTGTTTGACGTATCTATTAAATAAAGTGGTGGGGGGTGATTCAGTGATTTTTTAAGTAAACAGCTGTAACTCCTAAACGACTGAATTGATTTTAATAAACTTAATCTCGTTGGAAAGAGCATTTATTGCCCCATCAAATCCATCTTACGAGTAATATGTCTAATTTTTAGTGATGACGCTAGAGCGCGTTTTTTGATATAATATCATAAAAATGAGATGAAATCATCCCTAAATAGGTTAGTGAAAACCGGATCTCGATATCTTATTCATACCCTAAAATATCGAAGAAAGAAAATTTAGTTATGAAATTTTAAAAAGTCGATATTACATTGGTATTTTATAGTTTTTAAATAAAAGTTTTTATAATTTCAAAAATTAAATGTAATAATATGATACTAGTTATTTTTGAAAGGTATTATTCCAAATTTGCTGAATTCGTTTTATTAATTTTATTTATGGCCCTAAAAAGGACCGATTGTGCAATAATGCCTACTTATGTAGGCATCAAGTACCCACTTAATGCCGTCTCTCTTTGTTGGTGGAGTTTCCTAAACAATATCTTTTAACTGACCCCATAGATAAAAGTCCAAACAGGTTAAGTCTGGGGATCGGGGTGGCCAAGGAACAAGATTTCCTCGTCCAATCCACCTCTGGTGATATACTAAATTTAAGTGTTCTCGCACATTTATTGAAACATGTGCTGGGCAACCATCTAATTGTAAAAACATATTTTTCCGTAATTGCAAGGGCGCATCTTCTAATAAAATAGGCAATTGGTTTACCAGAAGGTCAACAAACACGGCACAATTTAGTGATTCATCCAGGAAATAGGGACCTATAATAGTTCTGTCCAGGATGCCACACCCCACATTAACACTCCAACGACCTTGATGTTGTACCTTGTTCAACCAGTAAGGATTGGTGTCAGACCAATAATGCATATTATGCAAATTAACCCTTCCATCACTTTTAAAAGTGGCATCCGTCCAAACAATTTCGGATAAAAATCCTCTATTTTCCCTGATCATGCCCAACGACAATAATCTATCCGTCGGTCAAAGTCTTCGCCATGTAAGGCTTGATGTAAAACTGTATGACACGGGTTAATTCTGTAAATTTGAAATTACAAACACATTGTGAAATATGTAAAGTAGTATTTTCAGTGATATATGATCCTTTAAAATGTTTTGAATAGTAGTTTGAGACATATCCAACGCGAGAGGCATTGCTCTCGTACTAATGTGGGGATTCAATGACACGCATGCTAAAACATTAACAATGTTGTCTTCCATTATTCTAGCCGAGTCTCTTCACAACTTTGGTCGAAAGCTTCCTATATTACGCAAATTTTGTACTAAACGCGAAAAAATTTTCGCATCGCGTAGACGCCGACCTAGATATCGAGCTGAGTATACTATCTTAGGCAATGCCGCATTTTGAAGACATTCAAAATATACCGCAATCGTATCAACAGCTTCATCACTTGTAAAAGACGTTATAGGTAGTTTTAAGGACTTACTTGTGCAACAAACATAAATTACACTGTCTGTCAAATTTTAATATTTGTTTACAAGTTGATTTTAGGTATTTGTTTTTTCTCAATGGCTTACTCTTAATACTCTGCCTATTCTGAACTTGCATATTCTATGCATTGATTATTACGCCCCTACATGTTTTTTTTGATTTTTGAAATTATGAAAACTTTTATTATTTAAAAATTATAAAATGATGAAATTTTTCATTGAATCTTGATTAAAGGAAAATACATAAGAATAAATACCGGCGTAATATCGACTTTTTCAAATTTTATAATGACTAAATTTCCTTTCTTCGATATTTTAGGGTATGAATAAGACATCGAGATGCGATTTTCACTAACCTATTTAGGGATGATTTCATCTCATTTTTATGAAATAAAAGCCATGTTGTTGCACTTAATTTTTTAGAAAATTTTACAATTCTTCGATATTATATCAAAGAAAGCGCTCTGGCGGCATTACTAAAAATTAGACATGTTACAGGTAAGATGGATTTGGTACATTTACTAGGTGGATTTCAGTAAAAAATCACTTTAAAAGTTTAGGATGGCCGTTAGCGCTCATCTTGCAAATTTGAAAATATTTTCCACGGTCTTTTTTTGATCACTTTAGTAGTAAAATTTTTTACGGCAACTCTCTACGACGAATAGTTTCCGAGAAACAGCACTTTGCATTCGTCTCTGGCCACGCGGTATTTATTAAGGAAACTTGATATAGAAAGAATATTTCAACGAGAATATTATGCAAAAAGAGAAAACAGATAATGGCATGTTTTCATATTTTATTTCACATTAATATTTACATTTAGCAACATCAGTACACCTACACGAGCGTACTTTTTTTGTTGAGGTATTAAATAAACCAAACAGTAAGCAATTTCTACTGATTCTATTACATATTTACTGGCTTTTATAAATGTATGAAATGCAATTGTGTAAATTACTAATTAGGGTAAACTATGACTTCTACAAAATTTCGGTTAGCACTTTAACCACATCTAAAGTGGCAATCTGACCCTAAATATAAACGTTTGTTGTTAAAATCCTATTTGTGTACAATTTGAATTTTTTGTGCCATGTATCAGTTTGTAATGATATCTAAAATACTGCTCTGCATAATTCTGAGCAGTTACTACTGTATTTACTGCAATTAAAAATTTAAAGAACCGCACGTTACGTTATTTATTTGCTACAGATTGTGTATTCTTTTCATTCCGTTTTTAGTGTACTTACTAAAAAGATTATATGAATATTAAATGCTGAATGTCTCATTTATGTATTGCAACGTAACGAGGCATATCGTGTAAATTAAGTTATCCCGAGCTTCTGCAGCGATATTGCAATTGTGAACTACATATTACCTTTTTTTAATTTTACACTAATAATATTTCGAACAGGTTTCAATGTTTGGCCACAGTTAAAACATATAACTCAGAACATCGTAAAACTTCGAATTTGAATTAATTTGTAGTGTATATCCATTTATTATTCGTCAGGGTTTCAAAATAATGATCGCTTTTGGTTGGATATTTCAATTTACATTAATAATGCACCAAAACAGTTTCCCGAAGAATTAGAAAACTCATTTTTGCTCATTTATTTCATCTGAATATAGTTTTTGCTTTCTTTCGCAGTGCTGTATACACATAGTTTTTATGGTTTTTATGTTAAAATTTAAAAAGAAAGTTCTTGAAGCATTCGTATTCGTTATGGAATTGATTCTTTATTTAGCAAATACGGTATGCTCTTAATGTTAATATTTTGACCAAATTTGAAATGAGGTAAAAACATAATAAATTCGGAACCGCGAAAGGTGTCTTCTGATTCATAACATGATACATAAAACGAAGAAATTAGAGTATATACTTATTTCTGTTCCACATAAATATTATCCGGATGAAAAAGAAAATATGGATTTTAACGAACGTCTGTCGTTTAAATATTGAAAGTGGTAAAAACGTATGTCCAACATAAATCAGCAACGTAACCTCACAATTTGTTTGTTTCGAACTGTCACGCGCATTTATCCCGTTTTATTTCCTTGAGTTATTAACACAGTTTTTATTAAAACTATTGGAATTCTTTAAAGGCGATCGTAAGTTCCAGTATGATGTCCTTAAAAGGTAAATCTTTAAAAGGTCAAAGCCAAGTCATGTTAATGCATGTTCTTAGGTATTTTAAAATGGAGCTTGATCGAAATGGATCGAATTTGCTTCTAACGTCTATTATGCCTGTCAGTATTGTAATTAAAAATCTGTCATACCCAAACCATTGTTTATAGAGACCTGATGCAGCACGTGGAGTTACAGACAAAAAACTGTGACACGTGCAAAAGCACTAATTGCTACAAATCAAGCAGGGGGTCGTCAAAGTGCACATAGTAGACCTCAGAAGAAAAGATAAATGCTGCGTTAATGTAGATGTATTAATTTTGTCAAATTGTAATAAACCAGTGGCGTGGTACCAGGGGTTCATAAGTTTTATTGCACCATATTCTTGAAACACCCGGTATTTCGAGCTAAAGGCTTTTGCCTGCAATTCTTTACTAAATTTTCTACATAAAAGTTAATCTTTGTAGAACTCGCTACAACATTCCATTATCAAGATTTTTAGCTTTCTATTGCAATAAGACACTTTTTTACATTGTAACTTTTTTTTAAACAATAAATTTGTAGTAATTGTAAATATTTTCCACGCTAAACCACCCCTTAAATTAACTCATACATGTTGAAATCGTTAAATACCTATGTATTGCCTTAAAGCTGTGAATGTCTAATGGATAATTACTTGTGAAAATATTTAACGATTATACATATTTACAGTTATTACATATTACTAGTAATTAACATGGTGCTTTACAGGTTTGCGGAATATGTTGACATGCATTTAGTACTAGGAGAATGCCACGGTAATTCTGAACGTACAGTAAGGCAATATCCTAGCCGCAATAGACAAATAAGAAAGTATAGGAATTTTTGTTTCAATGTATTAATTACCGACGAAGCAACATTTGCACGAAGTGATATTTCTCATGTGCGCAATAAGCACATTTGGTATGACGAAAACCCGCATGCCGTGAGAGTTTCACATCATCAGCACAGGTTTAAAATTAATGTTTGGGCTGGAATAATTGGGGACCAGTTTATCGGGATTTTTATTCTACCGGAATATTTAAATGGACCTAGATATATAAATTTTCTTAGGAATAATTTAATCATCTTCTTAATGATGTACTTTATCAACGTAGACTGCCAATGTGGTTTATGCACGATGGGGCCTCGTCACATTTTACATTGCAAGAGGGAACGGCTAAATGAAAACTTTACGAGAAAATGTACAGGTCGTGGAGTAGATGCACCAGTCAAACGGCATAAACGGTCTCCTGAATGTAATCCAATGGATTATTCCGTGTGGGGAATATTAAAACAAAAAGTATATTCGGCACAAGTCAATACGGTGGGGGAACTCAAATACAGAATAGAAAACTGCTTGCAGAGAGTTGTCTCTTAATACATTTTTGCTGAGGAAGATTATCAACCAAATGAAAAAAAGTATGCAAAAATGTATTAGAGCTGAAGAACGTCATTTTGAATAATTAATGAAATAGCAACGTTTGTTAACTATTACATACAAAATAGTTTCAACAATAAGTTTTTTCATGAGTTAATTTGCTTTGCGTTTACTATACCTTGTATTTAGTTTTATTTGAAATTAAGTGAACAAATTCACATTACTCTTTTTAATTCTAGAACTGTGAACTCATAAAAAAGTATTTATTTAAATTATTTGGAAAACATCTGCAACTACTCAAAATTTATTGTTTAAAACAATTTACAATTTAAAAATAGAAAATTAAAAATCTTGAAAAAGGTGTGTTGTAGCAGGTACAAAGAGTACCTTTTATGTAGAAAATTTAGAGAAGAATTGCAGACAAAAGTCTTTAGCTCGAAATACAGGGTATTTCAAGAATATGATACAATAGAGGTTTACGTACCATGCCACTGGCTTATTAGAATTTGACACAATTAATACTGTTGATGTGTTTTGAAATTTCTATCCACCGAAAGGCTATACAATAAAATGTGTATTTCTTCTGCGTCCTTTATCAGCCTCACAAACTAACAAGGTTAAAGAAAAATTCTATTTAGGTAGTTTAAATATTTCTTAACGATCTACCATTTCTCTAATTTATGGCACTTATTTACGGGACACCGTGTATAATCAGCTGATTTTGTGTTGATTAGTAACTTATTTTTATTAGATTTGGTATAACTGAGTAAACTTCTGAATTTATTAACGACATACGTTTTCTAAAAATTAACTCGTACATTGCGTAAAATGAGTCATAAGACACATCTCATGGTCCCGACTTTACGTTCACCTATATCAAAAACCTTAAGTATAGTAAGTCGGATGGGTGAAAAAAGATCTTATCTCTATACACTAAGCCATAGCATTATTTCAAATTGCTCAGTGCTGTAAAAATATTTCCAACACGTGTGTGGGTGTGCGTGTGCGTGTGTGTGTGCGTGTGCGTGTGCGTGTGCGTGTGCGTGTGCGTGTGCGTGTGCGGAGTACGAGTGCCAGTGCGAGTGCGAGTGCGACTGCGTGTGCATGTGCGTGGGCGTGTGAGTGGGCGTGTGCGTGTGCGTGTGCGTGTGCGTGTGCGTGTGCGTGTGCGTGTGCGTGTGCGTGTGCGTGTGCGTGTGCGTGTGCGTGTGCGTGTGCACGTGTGTGTGCACGTGCGTGTGCACGTGCGTGTGCACGTGCGTGTGCGTGTGCGTGTTCGTGTGCCTGTGCGTGTGCTTGTGCGTATGCGTGTGCTTGTGCTTGTGCGTGTGGGTGTGCGTATGCGTGTGCTTGTGCTTGTGCGTGAGCGTGTGCGTGTGCGTGTGCGGGTGCGCGTGTCCGTGTCCAAGTGAGTGTGAGTGTGAGTGTGAGTGAGTGTGAGTGTGAGTGTGAGTGTGTGCGTGAGTGTGAGTGAGTGTGAGTGTGAGTGTGAGTGTGAGTGTGAGTGTGAGTGTGAGTGTGAGTGTGAGTGTGAGTGTGAGCGTGTGTGTGAGTGTGAATGTGAGTGTGAGTGTGAGTGTGAGTGTGAGTGTGAGAGTGAGTGTCAGTGTCAGAGTCAGTGTCAGTGTGAGTGTGAGTGTGAGTGTGGGTGTGAGTGTGAGTGTGAGTTTGAATGTGAGTGTGAGTGTGAGTGTGTGTGTGAGTGTGAGTGTGAGTGTGGGTGTGAGTGTGAGAGTTAGTGCCAGTGTCAGCGTCAGTGTCAGTGGGAGTGTGAGTGTGAGTGTGAGTGTGAGTAGGAGTGTGAGTGTGAGTGTGAGTGTAGTGTGAGTGTGAGTGTGTGAGTGTGTGTGTGTGTGTGTGTGTGTGTGAGTGTGTGTGTGTGTGTGCGTACGTGTATGTGTGTGTGTGTGTGTTTGTGCGTGTGTGTGTTCTTGTATGTTTGTGTGTTTGTCTGTGTGTGCATGCGTGAGTGGGTGTGTACGTGTGTGCGTGTGTGTGTGCATACATGAGCGCGTACGTGTATGCATGCGTGCGGAAATGCGCGCGTTCGTGGGCGTGTTTGTGGATGTGGATGCATGTTAATACCCATTATAAACTCCAGAATGAAAACATGTACGTGCTTAGAATTTTGTATTTAATCTTGTTTTTATTTCTCTTGGAGATAATTATATTTTTGGAGAAATTCATCGGCAGAGAGGAGAGGTTTATTGGAAGCTGGTTTTTATTTTTTAACTATTTCTGAAACATTTATGTATTTGGAAGATATAAAAATACCTATAGATAAACCTTAATCATATAGATGTATTATGTTCTATGCAATTGTTTGATACGACGCGTAATTCCTAAGGTGGAATTTAAATGTTAGTTCAATTTTTTTCAGTATCTGGATAATGATTAATTTTATAAGAAAATGTGTAGACGTACTGTATAAATACAATTTGATTTTACATACCCTTTTTATAAAGTTTGTTAATATAAAGCGAAATAAGTGTAAAAACTGAATAAACATGATTGAAAATTCTTAAACTGTATTATCGATATTTTTATAGAAGCGGGCGGCTTTGAAAGTTTTAAACGCCTGTTTGACATAGATTACTGTTTTTGTTTTTACAGTGTTGCCTCCTTTTGTAATGAACATATTATTAAAAGTTTTCATAATTAAAAAAAAATTCTTATTATGGTTATTTTCTTTTTTTAATTTACATTTTGTGGGTTGGAAGGTCGTGTGTTGTTCCACACCGATATTTTAACTAATACACTTCTGTTGTACATCACAGCGACCTCTATATGCAATTTTAAAATATTTTAACTGCGATTATACAATCAAACGATAAAACTAGATAATTCTTGAATACTGTATACACTTACGTTACCACAAAATAAAACAAAGAAGTTAGCCGTTCGGTTTTTTTTTTTTTTATAAAACACGGATTCCAAGGAGCGTAACAGAAAACAAGGTAAAAAAATGATATAATTTAAATACCTTTTGTTTATTAATTCAACACTTAATGCTTTAGGTAACGGCCGTGTACACACGTGCACGCTTTTTGGTCCGTTAACCATCATTTTTCAAATAAAATGTTAAGTTGGACCATTTATTTTTATTTTTATGTTTAGTACGTTTATCTACTACAATTAACTTGGAACGTTTCGTGTTTTTCGTTGTGTGTATACAAAGTATTATGACTGATTTTATGTTTCAGTAAAAAAGTTTTGTAAGTAATGTAAATCAGACTAAACTATTTCGTTTGATTAAAACTTGTTTATTTCGAATAACAACTTGTAGAAAGAAATGACAGGGGTATAGAAAATTTCACATAAGTTTAGTTGCACGTCATAATGTTTTATGACGTATCGAATAACAACGTTGCCTTAAGTAATTTTAATCAAAGGGTATACATGTGTATTCTGTTTTAGAAAAACAACAATGTCATGTTGGTCAACCATCCACCAGTAAAATCTATTGTATATTTAGTTCTTTCGAATCTACAAATAACATAATGTATTAAAATTGGTTAAATTTGTGGAGTATATCATAAAATGATAGGTTACGAAGTAACAGCTTTAGTGTACATATGACTTGTTAATCTGAATCACTGTTAATACAGTCATCCTTTTCACCGAAGTTTATTACTATGTGAGCAATGTCTTCAAGATATAATTATTTCTCTTGTTTAGACCATTCGTTATTATCGCTTCTGTGTGATTGATTGGTTTGGGGCACATTACTGGAGTTATCAATCGCAATGCTTTTCGCCACATACTTATGCAGTTTTCGATGGATTTGCCTTCCTTACCGATGTGTCCATTGTAATAATTTTTTTATGGCCCAAATTAGTTCAATCGGATTAAAAACACAATGATAGGGAGGTAAACGTAAAACCAAGTGACCATATTGTATCGCTAATTGATCCAGATAGCACACTTTAGATGACTTATTTCTAAAAGGTAGAAATGAGTGTTTATATAGTGCAAAATATTTGAAGGAAAGTACTTACTCTCTAAAAGTTCAACTTTAAATTCATTTTCGGAGAATTATACATTATTTTTTTGTAACCACACTTTGTAAATACCTTTGCTTTACAATAATTAAAATGGTGTATTTTAATTTGCCTCGGTCTAGCTCAAATCGGGTCTTGTCTTAACAAGACGGGGGTGATTCGTATTTTAGTGCTTAAAACTATACACTTTTAATAATTACAACAAAAATGTTTAAACGTATATTACTTATTTCTTGTACAAAACTAAATAACCAGGTACAAAACTAAATGAAATAAATTTACAACAAAAAATCTTCTCAGGTTACCCGGGATGTCCTTCCTGGTAGCGCCCGTTTTGGTTGGTCCCCCGTGGACGGTAGTAGTGATTATTGGCTCCTGAGCCGTTTCTGTGGAAATATTAATTATTGTGGTTCAATTGCTAGTGTGTTATGACCCAAAAATCCTAATAATGACGATTTAATTTGGTTTATTACGACCGTTCAGGCCGGCCCTGTAAACTGTGGCGTAGTATTTATCAGGTGGCGTTGTGTAATATTCTACGTATTACATAAGCAGGGGCCAACGATCGCGTTGGTGTTTGTAAGCAGGTCAAAGAGAAAATCAATAATTTAAAGCAAACTTGGTGCGCATGATTATTCTTATATGATTATTCAGACTGACTGTATGTGAACTCAGTACTTGGAATGCTTCACCAAGGACAGGTTAATATTTACACGTTTCTAAATGCAAATTGTGCTTACGCGTTTGATTATTTACTCTAACTAATCAGGATAGTCTCATGATTTCTTAATTAATTGAGAACGTATTTACAGTAATTAATATCTAACATTTAATTATGCCCGGAAATAAGACGCATTAATTCTTTATTATTAGAAACGTCTGCTGTTGTTAAACGAGTATAACTTTCTTATAAGCGAAACTTATTCTACTTATTAAATACAGGGAAGACGGAGTTTATCACGATCTTTTACGTTAGTTATTAAAAATTGCTTCTAGTATTAATTGTTGTAAACGAATTAATCTGAAGCGAGTTTACACGACCTTTTAGGACTACGTGAACTAGATTAAACAATTCTCAGAATTATTTCCGACGGAATGCAGGTGTCTTAAGTACACGATTATTCTCGGGATTAAGATGAGAGAATTTACACGTAATTTATTCTAAGGCTGGTAAATTAGTCAGGCCTTCGGGAACGAAATAGTGGAGAGTTTTTCCGTTGCGTGAAATATACTCGCGATACAAGAATGTTTATGTTACCGGATTTCCTTTATTAAGAAATATTATTAGAAGAATATCTAACAAATTTATATGCGATTTGCGAGACGCTGGAGCACGTTTGATGCAATTTATTACGCAAACGCACCATGGATTCGTCTTTATTTAAATTGGGGATCACGCGGGTGATCTCTAAGAATGCGGCTTCTGGTATTGAGACTATCTCCAGGTTAAGGCGTCGCTTGTTTGTATTGCTAATTTTCCTCTGGATCTGGTCGGTGTATTGTTTATGTAATATGTGTTTAATGGAGAGCCCTTTATAAGATTCTGGGTCCAGTCCGTCGACTGCTGTACAAAGGGTTCTCCTGGGGAGCGAGTACCCTTCTTGCCGCTGGAGTAAATGAAAGATGACTACAGGGCGTTAGCCCGTAGTAACAAAGTCCTGATTTGTGTGTATGTGTGCAGAAAATGACTTCAGGCTTTACAGCCTGTCGTGACTTCTAGTGTGTGTATGCTGGCAAAAGGTTACTTCAGGCTTTACAGCCTGTGGTGACTTCTAGTGTGTGTACCGGAACAGTGTGATAACTTCCGGGCTCTGCAGCCCGTCGTTTCTCTAGGTGTCTGGTGTAATGTTTAGTGCCGTTAACCTTACCGTATCTCAACCAGCAGTTTGATTGTATAACGCTGATTTACTGGTGACCGCGGCGAAGTAACGCGACTAAAGATACACGACGGTTTAGGATGAACGGACGCGGCAATCGACAGGTCGGCGACGTATACAACGAAACTAGATACGGCAGGCGCGTGCGGTCTGGATCTCGGTTCTAGATTCTAGATGCTGGAGACGCGAGAGTAGCAGGAGAGAGTCGAGTAGAGTGGAGAAGTATGGAGTAGAATTTCTTCCCGTAGCGCCGCGGTTTTTATAGCTGATTCGCGGTGGGTGGATCCGGCTTCTATGCAGGGGTTCTCTGGCTGTGATTGGCTGAGGGTTCTCGGACGTAAGAGCATTTCATGCTTTTTAATATCTACGTCGGAGGGGATTAAAATTAATTATTCGTGATGCAATATCGCGCAATCCTTTGTAATTGGTTTTAATTTTATGCAACTTTACCTATCTTGATTACTGTAGGGTAATTAAAAAATAATTAATTATAAAAATTTTAGTAAAGTTAGTAAACTTTAATGTCATCTTTCCTCAAAGAGGTGTTTGGTATCTTTGATAGCAATGCATTATGGTAAGGTGTGTTATTTAACACAATTACTGATGGATTTTCTAAATTTTTTAATAATTTTTCTTCGAACCAACATACAAAATTTTCTTGATTCATTTCGCCAGTAGTTTTTGAAGCAAATATTATATCATCACCACGAATAAAACCGTTTTCGCAACCAGCATGAAAAATAATATACTTGCAACGGCAGCGCATTACCTATGTTACATTAAAACACACAGAATTTAGTAACTTCTTGCCATCGGTTTTAATGCTTCGTTTATCATCACCTTGCCACGAACAAATTGATGGGAAACATTTCCCTTCATCGTCTTGTATTGTTTTAAAAAGTGAATCCTTTTTCTTGCAATGTCTGGTAATTCTATCAAACTTTTCAGTGGAATGGAATTTACTCCCTTCAAAAAGTAGTTTAGCTTGAACTTTCTCATGGGCGGATGTGAGAGTTACATGTTCCTCTTAAATTACATTTAGTTAACTCTTATCCGGGTAAGCCTTTTGAGTAACGTAACGAGCTGGTAGTGTAGTGGTGATACGACCTGCTTAGCATTCGGGAGGTAATGGGTTCGATTCCCGTTACCGTCTACCTTGCATGAGGTTCTTTCAGGGGGTTTTCCTCATACACATGTAGCGGCATGGTCACTGCGTATATGCACACCATGTGCGGCTACTTAGGCGAATGATGGGGTAGTATTTTCCCCCTCAAAACCCTCACTCCGTTCCTTCCTATCCGTACCACACCTATCCTTAATCCCACCATGCATATATACGTAATGTATGTATGTATGCTGGGAATCCATGATTGTGGCTGAAGGAGCTCGGGAAGCTCGAGCAACCCGCCCTCCTTTCCTTTTGAGTAACGTAACCGGGCAGTGTGGGTGCGATGGACCCACATTCTTTAGATACACATTTTTTATTACTCCTTTGTACTGAGCTTACACAAACATTATTATAAAAAAAAAACTATTTATTGCAGTTATTACAGATAATAGTAGTGGCAGAGTGTCGATTACAAGCATTTTTACAGCATTTTTCACAACATTGCCTGTGTTTTCTTGCATTCCTTGCGCTTTGTTTCAAACAAACTATATATATATATATATATATATATATATATATATATATATATATATATATATATATATATATATATATATATATATATATATATATATATATATATATATAATATGAAATAGGTAATTTGACTGTAATTTATTTGTGTAACAATTGTTTTTTTTTGTAAAAAACGTAAGGTTGCTGTCAATCTTTTGTTAGGGCTAATTATTCAAAACTCTTCGATACTAATCGAGCTTTCGGAAATTTTTATTCCATCATCAAGAATTCTATAATGTTAACATGTTAAAATATTACGAACTTAAATCTAAATATTATACCTTGCTATCGTGAGATTATAATAAACACTACTAGTATACATTAAAAACATCATAAAACCATTATTCATTAACAATTAACAATAACTATATTAAAACTATTTTAAAACTTAATATTATATCACATGCTTTTCGTGTTTACATTTTAGTGAAATATGACGGACAATACTCTGAGTTCGAATATGAAGAATATGATAACATATATCTCAGTTTAATGTATTATACTGTTAATATTCAATACGTCTGCATTACGATGCGGTTAATTAAATACTTAAGAATTGAATTATATTGTAATGTTAACTAACACAATGTCATTAATAATGTGTACCATGGAACTGACAAAAACATTTGATAACCTATTGTTCTAATGATAAGAGATAGCTATAAATATTGCTTAATTTTCTGATATCAGACCTTATTAAGGCTATTTTTTCTGAGTTAATACAAACTATTTCAAGGAACAGTCGTTCGTAATAATTGTTGACCCTTAAAAAATTTTAGTACTTTCAAATTCCATCACATGTCTTTCATTTAGTACATGTTGAGCTAGGGCACAAGAATGGACGTTTCTATTTGTATGGCTTTTATGAGATGTTATTCTCCCTAGTAAATTTCTACTCGTTTGGCCCATGTAAACCTTGTTACAGTTCTTACATTTGATGGAATACACTACATTAGATGATTCCATGTATCCTTCGAAGATGGTATCGAATATTAGGTGTGAGTGATTGAATGAAGGGTAACGAATAAACAGTTGTTTGGTTATTTTGAGAAACATGTTCGCTTTTAATTGATGTATCGTTATATATCCTCTCGGCAACGTTGTTTGTAGGACTGCTGAACAATAATTTATTCAAGATTTTCGCAGGATATGAATTCTCGAGTAAAATGTTTTTTAATTGTCGTAAGTCCTTGTGTTGAAATTTCGGATGGGATAACTTCAGTATCCGATTTTTTAGTGCCAGTACTAGATTGATTTTTATCCTGGTCGGATGTTGTGAGAAATAACTTATAAAGCTATTACAGCTACTGGGTCTGCGATGCCATTGACTACTTAGTTGGTTTTAGTCTGTTTTAGTGAATTTATAAATGATTACCAACTACCGGTAGTTTATATACTGATGAGTTTTGATGTTGACTATCTATTTACAAACCTGCCGTGAGAGGTTATCATTCAAAGTATTACTAGACATTGGGAGGACATTGAGAAGAATTGTAGTTTAACCCTGGAGAGTTGAAAGTTGAAAGTGTATTTTTGAATCTAATACTTTCAAATTTGAAAATTGTTATTATAAACAGGTATTTGGCACAACGATGGGTTCTTCGATCTCACGCATGCAAATTCATGTTCCGTTTGTCAAACGCTATGTTGACGATTTGATTTTAGCGTTACCGGAGGACAAAGTCGCACTTGTATAAAGGATCTTTAACAGCCCTAATATTCAGTTCACAGTAGAATAAGAGACTGTAACAAAATACCGTTTCTTGACATGATGATACATCGCGATCAAAATAACCAACCAAGTAGTCAATGGTATCGTAAACCCACTAGCAGTAATAGGTTCATAAGTTATTTCTCTCAACATTCGACCAGGATAAAAATCAATCTAGTACTGGCATTAAAAAATCGGATACTGAAATTATATCAGCCGAAATTTCAACACAAGAACTTGCGACAATTAAAAAACATTTTACTGGAGAATTCATATACTGCGAAAATCTTGAATACATTACTGTTTAGCAGTCCTACGAACAACGTTGCAGAGAGGATAGATAACGATACATCAACGAACATTTTTCTCAAAATAACAAAACTACTATTTATTCGTTACCCCTCATTCAGTCACTCACACTCAAACTTATTAACATCTTCGAAGGATACGACAACAAAAATAGTCATTAGAAATATTAAAACGGTGTCTAACCTGTACACGAAATTGAAGTCACCGCTCACGAACATGGAATTATCTAATGTATTCCATCAATTGTAAGAACGGTGATAAGGTTTACATAGGCCAAACGAGTAGGCATGTACTGGGGAGAATAACATCTCATAAAAGCGACATAAATAGAAACGTCCACTCTTATGTCCTAGCTCAACATGTACTGAATGAAAGATGTGTGATGGAATTTGAAAGCACTAAAATTTTGAAAAGGTCCAACAATTATTACAAACGACTGTTCCTTGAAATGGTTTGTATTAACTAAACAATCAGGGCAGTTCTGCAGGATGCTGCAATGCGCCATGCCCGCCCCCAACGGACGGTCCATAACAAAATACCCTGTTTTTGAGAAGCTGTACCGAAATTAAAACGCAATGAATATGCATATTTTGCTGTAGATTTAAAAATACTCAAGCTACTTCTGTCCTTGAAATAACTTAAAATGTGTGCACGAAATGTGCAAACTATTGTCACGTGTCATAATAAAGTTGTTTTTTTTATTAATTACTACTTGAAGAGAGGACATTCAGCGGGTTTTAGTGAAATAGAAAAAATTGTATAATAATTTATTCAGCTAAAAGAGGACGTGTAGCCACCTTAGCAAACTGACAAAGAGGAAACGCGAGACCCGGTGGGCTTGGTGTAAATTTGAGGCATGTGTTAAATTTGGTTGCAATCAACGTTTTACATTATTTATATATTATTTACTTTTGTGGGCTATGAATGCAGCCCACGTTGATGACTTTACTTGATATTAAATGATAATATTACACTATCATGTATGTTTCGGTAAATGAATTGCTAAGTCACATTGTGACTATGAGAATACTAATGTTTATTTATAGTATGTTAGGTATTAAGTTGAATAAAGGTGACACTCTATCCTTCAAGAAAAATCATGTATATAGTTACTATTTCAGTATACGCGATTATGCATAAAGTGTCAGGTGAAACATTAGATGTGTGTGTATGTATGTGATGAAAATTTGTCATAATTATTTTTATCGATATTAGGTGAGTTTTGATTGTTTTGTAAATTTAGTAACAAACAACATGGTTTGGTTTGGTTTATTATCCAAAGCTTCATGTAAGCACTATCTAATTTTGATTCTAATAAATGAAATAAGATATAATTCCATTGATTGATTGGTTTATAGTTTATAGTTATAAACATCAAACTTCTTTTAGAAATGAACTTAAAAACTAATTTGTATTTAAAAGCAATTTTTATAAATCTTAATACTAATTGCAGCTATCCTCGTCAGTAAAAGTAGAAAGGTGTTAACAAATATTTGAAATATTAATGTCAATAAAATTTACAAAATCTGAATACGCTAAGATAAAGTCTGCTATAATATGATTTTAAAGACTTGCTACTGAATAATATTATGTTATTGATACAAACGGTTTATAAATACATCTTTAATAGACTAAATATTATTCAATAGCTTCAAAACTACATTCTAGAATGTACTTTAATCCAAAATCAAACTATGAAATATGTCATAGTCAGAAAACAAATTAAATAAAACTTAATCACATAATAAGCGTGCAAAGTTGTGAAAAATTTGATACGACAATTATAAACGCATTCACAATTAAAAGCTAGGGCATTGTTAGATATCAAAAAGCATGATAACTTAATTGTAAGTAAGGTAAAGTATGAATGACTGTGAATTTACGTAGGAACCACAAGTATACCATGAATTTCAAAAACGAAGTTATAAATAATTATCGAGCTCTTATACCACAACTATATGGTCTACTAAGATTCATAAACAAAATATTCCTATAAGACCCATTGTCTGCAATTAGTTCTCCTCCGGCAAAACATATTACATTTTTGTTACAGGGGCATATGGGTAAAACACCTCAGCGCATAAATAATTCTGCACAATTCATTGAAACTATACAATTTTAATATGCAAGAAGATGACATTATGATTAGCTTTGACGTTTTATCACTATTTACTAAAGTTCTTTTAAAATAAACCGTTGTATATATTTATCACATTTTTCTGAGAACTGTCTTAGTAGTAGATACTTTTTCTGGAATATTAATCCCCATAAGGGGATACTTTGCGCCACTTGCGAAAAATAATTATAAATACTCTCAACATAGACAGAATGTAGTCAACCAAATACACGTGAAGCTGTATTCAGGGTTACATATGTCACAACTGATTTCTCATAGAGTTCGAGTTTTTTAACATTCTTCAGGTATTTTCGTACGCGCGGTATCATTGTTGTTAACAACGGTGTGATATAAGATCTGCAAAAATCTATTAATATATTGCGCATCTTTGATATAAAACTGGTAAGTAATTTTATCTCATATATTCAATGCATGGTTAAGATAGTACTAGCATTATTTATTTTTTATAACAAGTTATAAACATTAAAAAAATGAAATTATTGAAAGTGTCAAAATATAGCATATTTGGGGATTCTTTGCTCCACGCAATGTATCCCCAGCATTTTTTTATACATGTAATGCATAGATTTTCCGTTGGTGGCGCAAAGTTTTTTGTTTTAATGAGAGTTTTTGTTTCAGAGATGGCAAGGAATCACAAGAGAAAGCTTGGATCGAGAAGATACAGTGATTACAGTAAAGAATCAGTTGAAGCATGTTTGGCGATATCAGAAATGGCCAACTTGCGCTTAGACAAGCAGAGGCCAAATATAAAATTCCGAGAACAACAATTTACAATAAATTAAAAGGGAAACACTCCAAACAGATTGGAAAACAGTCGGTTTTTAGTAATGATGAAGAAAAACAATTTGAGAACATGGGAGAATTTGGTTTTCCCGTAGATGTGAGAGCACTTCGACACATTATGAACAATTACCTCGAACAAGCTGGAAGACAAACTAAATTATTCAAAAATAATGTTCACGTATTTTTAGTTTCACATAAAAATATGTCCTTCGGTGACAGTGTCTTAAAATAACAGATTCTGTGAACAATATTCTTGATTACTCAGGTGGCTGATCAATTAATAATTTACTTTTAGATATAAAACGTTCTAAAATGCGACAAGGAATCACTTGTAAAGAAATTAATTTGACATTGTTAGTTATATAAAGTACTAGTATAAATTCACATTAAATACATGTGAATAACGTGTCTATGCAAAGTACAGCTTTTGAAATGTTACACCTGTTTGTTTTTTATCCACGCCGCTCCTCGTGACATCATTTTTATGCATAGAGTGGAAATTTTATATTATTACGTTAATGCATTTCATATCACAGGAACACTATCATTTAAAGATGCATTTATGTAAAGAAAGCTTTTTTGACTAGACATTGCTTAACAACGCCTCAAAAGATGATATTTTTAGATTTTACTGAAATGTTTAGGTTATACTAATATTATATATATATATATATATATATATATATATATATATATATATATATATATATATATATATATACGGGTGCCCACGAGATCACTTTCCGGCTGCCATTTTTTAATTTATCTATCGATATAAATGAAACTTGGCAGGGTTGTTACTCTAACCAAACGTCATTTCCGACTTCCGGTCTCACCGGAAATGACCTTAACTTTTGATTTTTAAATGACACCCCCTGCATATTTTTTGTTTTTCGGATTATGGAGGTCATTTTACGGCCGATTGCGTAATATTTAAATCGATTTTTTTCCAAATGTAATTTTAACATTGAATTTTATTTTCTCATCCAGAGTGCCATGACCATCTTAAAATCATTCTACATACTTAACTCACTTCCGGAAAAATGCAAACTCAGTTTTATCTTTGTTAACTTTTTTACTAGAACGTTCTAAACTTTATTTTTGCCGTAGCTCAAAAAAATTAAATAGAAGCATACCACTTTCATAAAACTACTAAATGCAGTATTTTAAAACAAATTAAATGACGTATAACACGTTTTGTCATTTTTACCCATTTTCGATTTAAAACATTTTTATGTTTATATTTACGTCTTACTCATTAATAAAATACACTTCCTATGTCACTGCACATCAGAGTTGCCATGAAAACAATAGGTGGCTAGGTTGCCATGGGAATACTATGGTAAATTTAAAAGTTTGACAGGTAATAATAAAGGTTGTTGTTTATTAACATAAATCTAATATTTTACTTAAAAATTAAATTAAAGTTTGTACTTAGTTTAATTATAAAATTAACAAAAATGTTTACCAAGAGTGAGCAGGTTGATATACTTATTATGTATGGACATTGTGCCAAAAATGCAGCGGAAACCGAACGAGTTTATCGGCAAAAATATCCTGAGCGTCTTTATCATGCTACAAGACAATACATTATCTACCTTATAAGAAAAATGCGCCAAGAACCAGATAATTTGCAACAACATTTTATTATTAACGAACAAATGGAAGAAAATGTAATAGCATATGTCATTCAAAACCCCACAGCATCCACAAGGAAAATTGCCCTTGAATTAGACATTGGCGCAGAATCAGCAAGAAAGATCTTGAAGAAACATGGATACAAATCATTTAAGTACCAGCTTCACCAACATTTGTACGAGGGAGATTTTGTTAGAAGACTGGAATATTGCAACTGGTTCTTGAAACATAACGATGCCGATAATAGCCTAGCCAATTCTATTTTATATTCTGACGAGTCGAGATTTACCAATAATGGAATGTTTAACCGGCAAAATACAAGATATTGGTCAACGATAAATGAACACCGAATGATGGAAGGTAATTTTCAAGAGATATTTGGAGTAAATGTATGGGCTGGAATAATTGGTACTCGTATTGTGGGACCGATTATTTTCCAAGGGCATTTAAATGCAGAACGATATTTGGGTTTTTTACAACATGAAATTGAAAATTTTTTGGAGGAATTACCGTTGGAAATAAATAATCAACACCTTTATTATCAACAAGATGGTGCGCCGGCTCACAACGCTATTGTTGTGAGAAATTACTAGAAGAACGATTTGGAGAACATGTTATCTCTACCCGTGGACCGATCCGGTGGCCTCCTCGTTCGCCTGTCCTTACACCTCTTGACTTTTTTTGTGGGCCATATTAAGGAGATTGTTTACCGAACACCGCCAACAACACTTAACATCTTAGAAAACCGTATACGAGTGGCATTTGCTAGCATTACCCCCGACATGCTTAGGAATGTCGTAGAAAACAACGTTTTTCGTGTTAGGAAATGTCAAGAGGTGGAAGGGCAGCACTTTGAAAATTTAATTGGTGGTCCAAAACTTATAACCTAATACCTATTGTTAATGTTATATTATTGTTAATGTTATTAATTTTTTTAAATTATTTTTAATACTGTTTAAAGTTATTACACTCTGTTTGTTTTAAAATAAATTTTGTTCAATCGTTTTCTGAAAAAATTAGGAAAATACGCAAAGCAATGCATTAAAATTGTGCTGCTTTAAAAACAACTCTCAGACGCGCCCATAATGCAGCAAAAATAAAGTTTAGAACATTCTAGTAAAAAAGTTAATAAAGACAAAAGTGAGTTTGCATTTTTCTGGAAGTGAGTTAAGTATGTAGAATGATTTTAAGATGGTCATGGCACTCTGGATGAGAAAATAGAATTCAATGTTAACATTACATTTGGAAAAAAATCGATTTAAATATTACGCAGTCGGCCATAAAATGACCTCCATAATCCGAAAAACAAAAAATATACAAGGGGTGTCATTTAAAAATCAAAAGTTAAGGTCATTTCCGGTGAAACCGGAAGTCGGAAATGCTTGTGAAAAATTCCTAAAAATGACGTTTGGTTAGAGTAACAACAAATCGCCGATTTCTAAAAACTTAAATACCTTCGTAATTAGAAAAGATATGAAAAAAAAATTGAGATCAAAGTTACTTACTTCGATGAATCGTACTTAAAAATGATGTCAAAAGAAAATTTAAGATGGCGGTTTCCAAGATATTAATAGCAACTTTCTAACTTGCTATCCAAACATCAACTTGAAACACTTTCGACACGCACTTAATACGCTATGGTAAACTATTATGCAACCTTTTTATTGTCGCCAACTTCCCGATATTTGCATTTTTTATTATTTTAATATGGAAAGTAATTTTTTAATTCTTCCCTATCACCGTTAATTCTTATTTGTAATTTTCACACTTTATAGGGCACCGTGACTATACAATGTCACTCAGACTGCGGCGTCCATCTATCGAGAACTATCAACCCGGATCGCTCATTTTATGCGACTCCTTATGTTCGCTTTCTTACCACGACTGTTTTAATAACTGCAGATCATTATTACGACAGTGTCATTCCCTTCCAATACATCCATGCACTTGCAAATGCCGCGTATTTTAAATATCTTCATGTTAAATATATAGATAACTTATTAAAACAAACTCAAGCTTTTTATCTTAATATTAATTACATTCAAATACAAATAAACAATAACCATTTCTTTATCCAGAAAAACAATATAGAAATATCTAATCTCGTATAATTTAGGGCGAAATTTTGATTTTTCTAAAGTTCCTGTTACACTATGTACAAATAACAAATTATGGGAAATATTAATTGTTTTCATTTTAAATCAAATAGCTATGATTAACAATTTGCAAGTAAAAATTATTTATTAAACAAATTAAACACAACGATACACCGTGATATTAGTAAATGCTAAAACCACAATACATTACAATATATGCTCAAAGTGCTCGTCGTTTTCATGTACACAATCGATACTGTTCGCAATGTATTTGGGTGAACACCGTTAAAGGCCGCCACCACTCCTTCACGTAATTCTTCTGCCTTATTGTCATGGAAATTACCACCATACACTTTATTTTTTATAGTGACCCATAGATAAAAGTCTATAGGCGTTAAATCTGTGGATCTGGCTGGCCACAGATTAGGTGTATCGGTGGCAATTAGTCTATTATCAAAACGGTCATTTACATAGCGGATAACATTGCCAGCATTATGTGCGGGAGCTCCATCCTGCTGTTACCATATTTGAACATTTTGTGACAAAGGTAGATCATCTAATAAATCTTCAAGTTATGTTTGCAGAATTTCCACGTAACGCTGCGCTGTTAAGGTTCCATCAAAAATTATAGGACCAACTAAACGATTTCCCAAATATTTGAACATTTTGTGCCAAAGGTAGATCATCTAATAAATCTTCAAGTTATGTTTGCAGAATTTCCACGTAGCGCTGCGCTGTTAAGGTTCCATCAAAAATTATAAGACCAACTAAACGATTTCCCAATATGCCACAAAACGAACCTGGTTGCGTCGTGTAACTACTATGTGTGGATTTTCCTGTGCCCAATGGTGTTCATTATGGCAATTAAATAATCTACAATTGGAGAAGTAGGATTCGTCAGTCCATAAAACTTGATTTATAAAATCAACATTTTCTGCATTTTATTTAAAAACTATCTAGAAATTTCTGTTCTGCGGATATAATCATTTGGTCGCAAAGTTTGCGCAATGTGTAATTTACATGCGTGGAAATTGTGTTTTTTTTTAATTCTCGATGATTTAGTCTTAGACACATTAAATTGAGCTTCAATTTCTCGGATTTACTTGCACATAAGTTAAAGTTAATTCCTCTTCTTCAATCACCACTTTTATGTTCCTATTGAGTTTTTTAAGACATCCATAATGTTGCATATTTGAATCTAATCTTGCAAATATTTTCATGTCTGGTTGCCTACGCTCTGGAAAACTTCTTAGATATTCTTGAGCAGCAAGACGGGAGTTTTTGTAGCACTTTATGTATGTACAAAGCATATATTGTTCATTTGTTGAAAAGGTCGCCATTAGAAATAATTAAAAAAAAACAATTATTATAAATTTATCACTTAATAATAAAACACAGCAATACTAATCATTTGCACAATCAATAAACTAATACAACTTGACAGTTAGTCGTATTATAATAAATGTTGTTTTATTGTTAATCATAGCTACTTGATTTAAAGCGAAAACAATTAATATTTCCCATAATTTTTTATTCGTACATAGATTGTTATACATCGTTTAAAAGAGAAAAAAAATCCCATTTAATTGTATAAAAATCCAATATGGCGCCTATTTAAAATAAGAAAGTTGTTGTTAATATCTTGGAAACCGCCATCTTGAATTTTATTTTGACATAATGATTAAGTGTGCATCGTCGAAGCAAGTACCTTTGATCGGAAACTTTTTTTCATATCTTTTATAATTACGGAGATATTTGAGTTTTTAGAAATCAGAGATTTTTGTTTTTTTTTAAATAATTTCGAAACTGTTCAGAAATTTAAATGTTTCTCGACGGAATCGAACTCGGACCAAAAAATGGCACAATATTGCCCATTTAACCAAATCTCTATCTTTAATAATAAGAAAGATACCCATTCTATCCTCCTTTATTTGAGACACCCTGTATAAATATCCTTATGCCAAACTATTACAAAACTTTCAATAGGTTACTATATTATGCAAGTATTCTATGGGATGCTTGACGGTATAAAGTATAAGACGTAGCAAAAATTATGAGATATCGTAAATTCAAGAATAATCTTTAAATCCGCTATATCTCGAAAATTACTCGCCAAATGAAAAATTTATAAAGAGTAAAAAATGTTTATTTTCGCGAGTTATATCACACCCTTTCCGTTGGCCCATGCTAAAAAATACACCTGTATATATGATATATATATATATATATATATATATATATATATATATATATATATGATCTATATAATTATAATATAGTAGGATTGTGATTAATAAATGAAGACTGCCTCGGCTAGCAACTCGGGATAGTGTTCAATTAATTAGTTTAGCGATGATATTAAATTAAACATCCATATCAGAATTTTTTAAAATACCTCAATTACTGTCTTGAAATTAAATTAAATTCAACTTAAATTGTTTCATTAAAACACCTCGTATCATGAGTAATTATACGACACATTGTGCGCATGCGGATATCTGTTTGTAAATAATGATGTTGAAAATGTGCATTATGTGTTTCGCTGCTGATCAAAAAAATAAACTACTGTTACTGTAAGTATAATTTGATTTTAAGCTGATGTAATATTAGTATACAATTTATGAATCACGTTAGTATGCGCTGATTGGTATATAACTTGTTTAAATTCTTTACACATGTAAACATAGGTGATACGTATTATTCATAAACACAACCTAGATTGATAACATGAGATTCATATAACTTACAGCATTCTTAGTCTTTCTTCTGCTACGGCAATCTCCGAGATTGAAGTCCCGTTATCCAAATCAGACGTATTGTGGATCCCTCGAAGTATGCTGGCACACCAGTGAATTATCTGCATTCACTTTTATTTATTAACACTATAACTTCTACAAAAAGTAATAAAGTCGATTTTGATTTTAATTAATTTTGTTTATATTCAAAAAAAATTAATAGCATTATTTAACATTTCTATTGAAAGATCGCTTTAACATTTCACTTATTATAAATTTACTATAACCTCGCTATTGTTTAAGTAGTTTCAAAATTTTTGAACATATTTTGTTTTTATATGAATTAGGTTACAAGCTAAACTTACCAATTTTAATTTTGATTACATGTTCTACACAAAAGTAACGTGCTTTCACCTTCAAGATTGTTAGCAGACTCGTAAGAAAATTTTCATGTATCATTTTCTTTAACACCAATTTTGGTTAGACCGTTACGCATTCAAACAAACCTGAATCTTAATTCTGATTGGTTGATCATATTCCGGAAATTTACAATTTATTAATTTTGTGAATATCTTCGTTATACAAGGATACATCTTAAAAATATTATAAGCATTAAATTCTATACAAAATTTCCTTTAAAATGATACCCGATTCGAAATATTTCGCTTTTAAACTACTTATCTATGAAAATTACATTGTTTAAGAGTTTTCACATACAGAAATTTACTTATATCAAACATATTTTAATTCTCGGAAAACTATGGTCATAATTGGATTCTACTACCCAAAAAACATAAAGCTGCCCTAATTTTGACTCCAACATAATCAAAAATGTGAAAATCTATCTCACTGTCAGAGTTCTAAATAGCCATAACCTATCATTTAGTTAATTTTCATCAACAATGTTAATTTATGTTGCTACACTTCCTTTTAACACCACTGCAAGTTATTTTTATCATAATTTTTCAGTATCATCTTTCATAATTTCATAAATTATTTGAATCTTTCTAACATTGTCTTTTTCGTTAACCTTAATCATACAATTTACTTCATCGACATGTTACCTAATACAAATTATTTTCTTTATTTTAGAATTGAAGCAGATTACGCTACCAGAACAGGATTTCCTTTTTAAAAATGGATATGATGAACGATATTAAAGAAAATACATAATTTATATCTTCCGAAGGTGGTCGGAAACTACTAATGGGAAAATTCTCTCGTATACCCATAATTAAAATGCAATAACTATAAAACTTGAAGCATATAGCTCACAATGTGCTGTATAATCCCATATGTACTTACTTATGTGTTATTATGAATTTATATAACTTGCGACCTTGCATGTATGTTTAACTAATTGCCTCAAACATATAACTCCACATTTAACACTAAAATATATATATATATATATATATATATATATATATATATATATATATATATATATATATATATATATGTATATATATATATATCACACATTAACAAATTAAAAAAATGTTAGTGTCAAAATATCGCAAATTAGTAAAACAAAATATAATTCTATTTCGTAAAATAAAATAATGATGACTAATGTATAAAAACTGAACAATGCTTTTATAAAAGCTTTGTCTAAGTTAATTTATTTGCGGTGGTGGAATGACAAATACCCCCGTCTGAG